>JAJIBD010026904.1:0-29826 GCA_021461705.1 Cryptotis parvus
CTCTCCCTGTGCCCAACCGTTCATGAGGCAGTCGGGAGGCATGGTGGGTTCCAGCCTTGACCCACCACGAGGCGGGACCTCACAGCAAGCCAGGCGAGCCCCCCACCCACTCCATAGGTGCCGCCATTTTCCACATTGGACTTCCCTCTCATCAGAACTCCACCCAGCCGACCAGCCCATCACAGCCCAGATCGCCGACACCCACCCTGGAGCAGTTTCTTCCTCAATCCGGCCCAGTATGCTGGTCCAGGGACTCTCAGACATGGGGCAGAGCGGTTCCTTGCTCTCCCTGCGCCCCGCCGTTCATGAGGCAGTCGGGAGGCATGGTGGGTTCCAGCCTTAGCCCACCACCCGGCAGAACCTCACAACAAACCAGGCGCCCCCCACCCACGCCCTAGGCGCCGCCATTTTCCACATTGGACTTCCCTCTCATCAGAACTCCACCCAGCCCGACCAGCCCATCACAGCCCGGATCATCGACACCCCCCCCTGGAGCAGTTTCTTCCTCAATCCGGCCCAGGTATGCTGGTCCAGAGACTCTCAGACATGGGGCAGAGCGGTTCCTTGCTCTCCCTGTGCCCAGCCGTTCATGAGGCAGTCGGGAGGCATGGTGGGTTCTAGCCTTGGCCCACCACCCGGCAGAACCTCACAACAAGCCAGGCGACCCCCACCCACTCCATGGCGCCGCCATTTTCCACATTGGACTTCCCTCTCATGCAGAACTCCACCCAGCCGACCAGCCCATCACAGCCCGGATCATCGACACCCACCCTGGAGCAGTTTCTTCCTCAATCCGGCCCAGGTATGCTGGTCCAGAGACTCTCAGACATGGGGCAGAGCGGTTCCTTGCTCTCCCTGTGCCCAGCCGTTCATGAGGCAGTCGGGAGGCATGGTGGGTTCCAGCCTTGGCCCACCACCCGGCAGAACCTCACAACAAGCCAGGCGACCCCCACCCACTCCATGGGCGCCGCCATTTTCCACATTGGACTTCCCTCTCATCAGAACTCCACCCAGCCGACCAGCCCATCACAGCCCGGATCACCGACACCCACCCTGGAGCAGTTTCTTCCTCAATCCGGCCCAGGTATGCTGGTCCAGAGACTCTCAGCCATGGGGCAGAGCGGTTCCTTGCTCTCCCTGTGCCCAGCCGTTCATGAGGCAGTCGGGAGGCATGGTGGGTTCCAGCCTTAGCCCACCACCCGGCAGAACCTCACAACAAGCCAGGCGACCCCCCACCCACTCCATAGGCGCCGCCATTTTCCACATTGGACTTCCCTCTCATCAGAACTCCACCCAGCCGACCAGCCCATCACAGCCCGGATCGTCGACACCCACCCTGGAGCAGTTTCTTCCTCAATCCGGCCCAGGTATGCTGGTCCAGAGACTCTCAGACATAGGGCAGAGCGGTTCCTTGCTCTCCCTGTGCCCAGCCGTTCCTGAGGCAGTCGGGAGGCATGGTGGGTTCCCAGCCTTGGCCCCACCCCGGCAGAACCTCACAACAAGCCAGGCGACCCCACCCACTCCATGGAGCCGCCATTTTCCACATTGGACTTCCCCTCTCATCAGAGCTCCACCCAGCCGACCAGCCCATCACAGCCCGGATCATCGACACCCACCCTGGAGCAGTTTCTTCCTCAATCCGGCCCAGGTATGCTGGTCCAGAGACTCTCAGACATGGGGCAGAGCGGTTCCTTGCTCTCTCCTGTGCCCAGCCGTTCATGAGGCAGTCGGGAGGCATGGTGGGTTCCAGCCTTGGCCCACCACCCGGCGGAACCTCACAACAAGCCAGGCGACCCCCACCCACTCCATGGGCGCCGCCATTTTCCACATTGGACTTCCCTCTCATCAGAACTCCACCCAGCCGACCAGCCCATCACAGCCCGGATCATCGACACCCACCCTGGAGCAGTTTCTTCCTCAATCCCGCCCAGGTATGCTGGTCCAGAGACTCTCAGACATGGGGCAGGCGGTTCCTTGCTCTCCCTGTGCCCAGCCGTTCATGAGGCAGTCGGGGAGGCATGGTGGGTTCCAGCCTTGGCCCACCACCCGGCAGAACCTCACAACAAGCCAGGCGACCCCCACCCACTCCATAGGCGCCGCCATTTTCCACATTGGACTTCCCTCTCATCAGAACTCCACCCAGCCGACCAGCCCATCACAGCCCGGATCATCGACACCCACCCTGGAGCAGTTTCTTCCTCAATCCGGCCCAGGTATGCTGGTCCAGAGACTCTCAGACATGGGGCAGAGCGGTTCCTTGCTCTCCCTGTGCCCAGCCGTTCATGAGGCAGTCGGGAGGCATGGTGGGTTCCAGCCTTGGCCCACCACCCGGCAGAACCTCACAACAAGCCAGGCGACCCCCCACCACTCCATGGGCGCCGCCATTTTCCACATTGGACTTCCCTCTCATCAGAACTCCACCCAGCCGACCAGCCCATCACAGCCCGGATCATCGACACCCACCCTGGAGCAGTTTCTTCCTCAATCCGGCCCAGGTATGCTGGTCCAGAGACCTCTCAGACATGGGGCAGAAGCGGTTCCTTGCTCTCCCTGTGCCCAGCCCGTTCATGAGGCAGTCGGGAGGCATGGTGGGTTCCAGCCTTAGCCCACCACCCGGCAGAACCTCACAACAAGCCAGGCGACCCCCACCCACTCCATGGGCGCCGCCATTTTCCACATTGGACTTCCCTCTCATCAGAACTCCACCCAGCCGACCAGCCCATCACAGCCCGGATCACCGACACCCACCCTGGAGCAGTTTCTTCCTCAATCCGGCCCAGGTATGCTGGTCAGAGACTCTCAGACATGGGGCAGGCGGTTCCTTGCTCTCCCTGTGCCCAGCCGTTCATGAGGCAGTCGGGAGGCATGGTGGGTTCCAGCCATGGCCCACCACCCGGCAGAACCTCACAACAAGCCAGGCGACCCCCACCCACTCCATGGGCGCCGCCATTTTCCACATTGGACTTCCCTCTCATCAGAACTCCACCCAGCCGACCAGCCCATCACAGCCCGGATCGTCGACACCCACCCTGGAGCAGTTTCTTCCTCAATCCGGCCCAGGTATGCTGGTCAGAGACTCTCAGACATGGGGCAGAGCGGTTCCTTGCTCTCCCTGTGCCCAGCCGTTCATGAGGCAGTCGGGAGGCATGGTGGGTTCCAGCCTTGGCCCACCACCCGGCAGAACCTCACAACAAGCCAGGCGACCCCCCCCCCCCACTCCATGGGCGCCGCCATTTTCCACATTGGACTTCCCTCTCATCAGAACTCCACCCAGCCGACCAGCCCATCACAGCCCGGATCATCGACACCCACCCTGGAGCAGTTTCTTCCTCAATCCGGCCCAGGTATGCTGGTCCAGAGAACTCTCAGACATGGGGCAGAGCGGTTCCTTGCTCTCCCTGTGCCCAGCCGTTCATGAGGCAGTCGGGAGGCATGGTGGGTTCCAGCCTTGGCCCACCACCCGGCAGAACCTCACAACAAGCCAGGCGACCCCCACCCACTCCATGGGCGCCGCCATTTTCCACATTGGACTTCCCTCTCATCAGAACTCCACCCAGCCGACCAGCCCATCACAGCCCGGATCATCGACACCCACCCTGGAGCAGTTTCTTCCTCAATCCGGCCCAGGTATGCTGGTCCAGAGACTCTCAGACATGGGGCAGAGCGGTTCCTTGCTCTCCCTGTGCCCAGCCGTTCATGAGGCAGTCGGGAGGCATGGTGGGTTCCAGCCTTGGCCCACCACCCGGCAGAACCTCACAACAAGCCAGGCGACCCCCACCCACTCCATGGGCGCCGCCATTTTCCACATTGGACTTCCCTCTCATCAGAACTCCACCCAGCCGACCAGCCCATCACAGCCCGGATCACCGACACCCACCCTGGAGCAGTTTCTTCCTCAATCCGGCCCAGGTATGCTGGTCCGAGACTCTCAGACATGGGGCAGAGCGGTTCCTTGCTCTCCCCTGTGCCCAGCCGTTCATGGGGCAGTCGGGAGGCATGGTGGGTTCCAGCCTTGGCCCACCACCCGGCAGAACCTCACAACAAGCCAGGCGGCCCCACCCACTCCATGGGCGCCGCCATTTTCCACATTGGACTTCCCTCTCATCAGAACTCCACCCAGCCGACCAGCCCATCACAGCCCGGATCATCGACACCCACCCTGGAGCAGTTTCTTCCTCAATCCGGCCCAGGTATGCTGGTCAGAGACTCTCAGACATGGGGCAGAGCGGTTCCTTGCTCTCCCTGTGCCCAGCCGTTCATGAGGCAGTCGGGAGGCATGGTGGGTTCCAGCCTAACCCACCCCGGCAGAACCTCACAACAAGCCAGGCGACCCCCACCCACTCCATGGGCGCCGCCATTTTCCACATTGGACTTCCCTCTCATCAGAACTCCACCCAGCCGACCAGCCCATCACAGCCCGGATCACCGACACCCACCCTGGAGCAGTTTCTTCCTCAATCCGGCCCAGGTATGCTGGTCCAGAGACTCTCAGACATGGGGCAGAAGCGGTTCCTTGCTCTCCCTGTGCCCAGCCGTTCATGAGGCAGTCGGGAGGCATGGTGGGTTCCAGCCTTGACCCACCACCCGGCAGAACCTCACAACAAGCCAGGCGACCCCCACCCACTCCATGGGCGCCGCCATTTTCCACATTGGACTTCCCTCTCATCAGAACTCCACCCAGCCGACCAGCCCATCACAGCCCGGATCATCGACACCCACCCTGGAGCAGTTTCTTCCTCAATCCGGCCCAGGTATGCTGGTCCAGAGACTCTCAGACATGGGGGCAGAGCGGTTCCTTGCTCTCCCTGTGCCCAGCCGTTCATGAGGCAGTCGGGAGGCATGGTGGGTTCCAGCCGCGGCCCACCACCCGGCAGAACCTCACAACAAGCCAGGCGGCCCCACCCACTCCATGGGCGCCGCCATTTTCCACATTGGACTTCCCTCTCATCAGAACTCCACCCAGCCGACCAGCCCATCACAGCCCGGATCATCGACACCCACCCTGGAGCAGTTTCTTCCTCAATCCGGCCCAGGTATGCTGGTCCAGAGACTCTCAGACATGGGGCAGAGCGGTTCCTTGCTCTCCCTGTGCCCAGCCGTTCATGAGGCGGTCGGGAGGCATGGTGGGTTCCAGCCTTAGCCCACCACCCGGCAGAACCTCACAACAAGCCAGGCGACCCCCACCCACTCCATGGGCGCCGCCATTTTCCACATTGGACTTCCCTCTCATCAGAACTCCACCCAGCCCGACCAGCCCATCACAGCCCGGATCATCGAGCACCCACCCTGGAGCAGTTTCTTCCTCAATCCGGCCCAGGTATGCTGGTCCAGAGACTCTCAGACATGGGGCAGAGCGGTTCCTTGCTCTCCCTGTGCCCAGCCGTTCATGAGGCAGTCGGGAGGCATGGTGGGTTCCAGCCTTGGCCCACCACCCGGCAGAACCTCACAACAAGCCAGGCGACCCCCCACCCACTCCATGGGCGCCGCCATTTTCCACATTGGACTTCCCTCTCATCAGAACTCCCACCCAGCCGACCAGCCCATCACAGCCCGGATCGTCGACACCCACCCTGGAGCAGTTTCTTCCTCAATCCGGCCCAGGTATGCTGGCCAGAGACTCTCAGACATGGGGCAGAGCGGTTCCTTGCTCTCCCTGTGCCCAGCCGTTCATGAGGCAGTCGGGAGGCATGGTGGGTTCCAGCCTTGGCCCACCACCCGGCAGAACCTCACAACAAGCCAGGCGGCCCCCACCCACTCCATGGGCGCCGCCATTTTCCACATTGGACTTCCCTCTCATCAGAACTCCACCCAGCCGACCAGCCCATCACAGCCCGGATCGCCGACACCCACCCTGGAGCAGTTTCTTCCTCAATCCGGCCCAGGTATGCTGGTCCAGAGACTCTCAGACATGGGGCAGAAGCGGTTCCTTGCTCTCCCTGTGCCCAGCCGTTCATGAGGCAGTCGGGAGGCATGGTGGGTTCCAGCCTTGGCCCACCACCCGGCAGAACCTCACAACAAGCCAGGCGACCCCCACCCACTCCATGGGCGCCGCCATTTTCCACATTGGACTTCCCTCTCATCAGAACTCCACCCAGCCGACCAGCCCATCACAGCCCGGATCATCGACACCCACCCTGGAGCAGTTTCTTCCTCAATCCGGCCCAGGCATGCTGGTCCAGAGACTCTCAGACATGGGGCAGAGCGGTTCCTTGCTCTCCCTGTGCCCAGCCGTTCATGAGGCAGTCAGGAGGCATGGTGGGTTCCAGCCTTGGCCCACCACCCGGCGGAACCTCACAACAAGCCAGGCGACCCCACCCACTCCATGGGCGCCGCCATTTTTCCACATTGGACTTCCCTCTCATCAGAACTCCACCCAGCCGACCAGCCCATCACAGCCCGGCTCGCTAGCACGGCTGCGCCATGAGTTCATCAATAAAGGCTTTATTTGGAGGTGTTTATAGAGTATGCCTCCCGCCGCGGCAAGCCTAGCAAGCTGCTCGTGTTGTATTTGATATGCCAAATGCCAGTAACAATTATATTAGATCATTCTCATGACCTAATATAATGGTTTGAACTCTTTATGTTCCTGTACCAAGCCGTGCCCTTGGCTCTACAGCATGTGACAGGACATATTGAGATAATACTGGTGCCGCTCTAGCAAATAGATGATTAGCGGGAAGATCGTTGATCGTGATCGTGATGTCAAAGAAACTTTTGGGCTTAGAATCAGAAAAGCTAAAGAAAAATAAATGGATTTAGGACAGTTAAAAAGCAAATTTCACTCTTTATTCCCAAAATTAAAAATAAAATGTAAAAATAAAATCAAATTGGATCTTTTTGAGTATCTATCATGTTGCAAAAATATGATTCAGTTAACCTATTCCATAATTTATTCTAAGATGTCGCGAATAAAAATTGAAAGTTTACAATATTGAAATATATGTTTAAGTATTTTCCACATCCAATTATTTAAACATTATATTTGAATATTATAACAAAGTACTAAAATTACTATATTTCATTATCATTAAGTATTTGAAGAATTTTAGTAGTACGAAAAGTAAAAAATTCTCTGAGTATATGCTGGTTTGTATATAAATATGTGTCAAAATATTGCATATCCTCTAAATAGACATCCGGCATCTCTTTCATCAGTGCAGAAACAGAAACAAGACAAGAACAAGATCTGCTTTTGTAAAATACTCTAAACCAGTATAAGCAGCATGAATATATCTCCTGCTTTTGTTTTAATATCCCTGTATCACTTTCCCCATGTTCTTGTCATATGTATCTTCGTTCTGTCTTAGGATATTGATAATACTGTTTAGCATTGAACTAAAACAAGATGTGAAGAAAAGTACAAAGCAAATTTAAAGTTTTCAATGAAAAGCTGCTTTTTTTAAGTAAAATGTCACAGTATGCAAAGTTTGACAAAAAGAGTTAACAAATAACACTAGGAGATAATTGCGCCAAAATACATTTATTTAACCAAATAATTTAAAACATCTGCATTTGTATAAAAGATGGGAGTTTAAATGGAAGAAAGGAGGACAGAAATGATCTTAACTTTGAATCTCATTAATATAATGTTTATATTATAGTTAACACAATAGAATTGAAGTTGTATAAAATGAAAGCCATGTAATCTTAAAGATGAGGCATTTCATTTAAATCAGACAAAAACAAAACATGTATATATGCATACATATATGTCATACTTATAGTGATGGTATATTTTATGATGATTCAGAAATTTGGTCAAACATATGTTAGATCTGTTAGATCTGTTTTGGATGAGATTTTAACATGTGAATTGATAGAATTAAGTATATTGCACACCCCATTGTGGGAGACTAAATGTAATAACTTAAAGGAGTATAGAGAACCAACAAGCTAAACCTCTACCAAGTCAGAGAAAAAATCTTTAGGACTGTGGAACCATATGAACTGCTGGAATTTCAATCCAGATTGGCTGCAAGCAAGAAAGTACCTGCTGTGCTATCTCCACAATCCCACATAATTTCTAATTTTTCTAAGCCTACCTCATCTCTCTCTCACACACACACACACACACACATATACACACATGAACACGCACCATTCAGTTTCTATGAGTACCTAACTCTAGCAAACACTGTAATGGTCATATAGTCATGTTGACATTTATTCTTCCAAATTAAGACATAATTTCTCCAAAACATGTGGTTTAGTTACAATTCCCCATGATGCTATTGTTAATTATATCTCTCCATTTATAGCACTATATATGAATGCATGCAATATATATGAATATATAAAATATTTACATAGTTATGCATGTTATGTATACATATACATATAAGCAGATTATTACACAATAATGTTGTAATGCACCTTAAATAAAATTGGCAGTCAATAAATATTTGGGGGGAATGCATGTAAGTCATACACATAAAGTTTTCCTCATATTAAAATTGTCTTTGATTTTGTTTCATACAAAAATGAGTCGAGAAAGAATACATTGGAAATGATCTAACCAGTTTCCCAAGAAGAACTGGAAAGGTGCAAGTGAGATAAGGAGTGAAATGAAGCTTAGTTAACTTACCCAAGGTCACGGATCTACTGTGGGGTGGAGTCTAGAGCAGTGTCCAGATGGTCTAAGGTAGATCCAGGTTCCCTTTGATTACATCATGCTGTCTCTCCATTTTACAAGTTCCGGATCTCAGAGGGTTTCCATTTGCTTGTGTGTTTTGTTTCCTTTTCAGTCACAATCATAGGATTTGGGAAGGTGGTAACAGCTGCTACAGTGTTGCTCCTTGTATGCCAGTTCTCTGGGATGGCTGGCCATGTAAATGATGGTTGATTATTCTGTTGGCACGAAGTTGTGCTGCTAATATCTCTGCCATATGGCCGTGTTTTCCCATTGGAAAATCTGACTAGTTTGTATACTTTTTTCTTTATGAGTGGAAGCCATGAATACCTATCTCCTGTTAGTTCTGTTTTGAGCTGAGTTTATTATACACAAGTGCAAGAGCTTGATAAATTTAACAGGTCACTCCTTTTATTTCCCTGTCTGACGAGTACATAAGCATCTTCTATTTATTTTCCAATGCTGTGGAGCCACAACTTTATAACATAACACAATGCAAAATCTCTTAGAATTCGGAAGGTCAGAGTCAGAAATAAATCACACTGGGTACAATAAAGTTCTCTGCAGGGGTACATTTCTTTGTCGTAGCTTTAGAGGAGGTTCTGTGTTCTTTCCTTTATCTGCTTCTAGAGGCTGTGCATCTTCCTTGACCTTTCTATCTTCAAAGTCGGCAATAATAGACAGAATCTTCCCTTATTTCTCATCACTCTGATCTCATGCTTAGGTCACACAACTCTATCTCTTGATAATTCCTTGACCTGAATTTATTCACTTATAACAGGATTTGTTATTACTCTGGACCTGTAAGGACAATATAGGGTAATCTCCTTTTTTTTGATTGTATATCATGCTTTATTTTTTAGCAGAAATGGGAGATTAAAGAAAGCCTCTGTACAAAAATGTACATAAATTTACTTTTCTTTATAATTCATAACAATTGAAAATTCTTAATTATTCGTCTCTTGAGTGATCGGACTACAGTTCTTTGACAACTTTAATTCTATCTATAAACTTAATTTGCTATTGCCATGTAGCACAACATACAAATTTGGGGAATTATAGTATGACATAGTATAAGTCTGGTATATACCAAGTAGCTATATCATCTGGTAATGATTTCCCTACATGCATATCATTGCTATGTGATTTTACTTTGAGCATTATTTTTTATCCCACCCATGTTATGCACATCAGTTGTGAAGTCCATCCATGCTATGTTCCAGGATTATGGAAAAAATTAAACACACATTTGATAAGAAAGTTGAAGCATAAAGGTGTATGGTTCTTTAAATTTTCTTTAAAATATTCTATGAGTAAACATGCTTTTATTCACTTAAAATCATTTTGAGTTCTTTCATATGCCAAAAGCTATTGCAAACTTTCTAGACAAAAAACAATACAAAATCTATTTGTTTTTGGTGGGTGGGGAGTGGTGTTTGATTTTTTGGACCACATCTGGCAGTGCTCAGGGCTTTCTGTGGCTCTAAACACTCAGGAATCACTCTTGGCAGTTCTTAAAATACCACGTGAGATACTGGGGATTGAGACAGGGTTGATGTGTGCATGTAAATGCCATACCAGCTGATTATGACTCCAGTCCAACTAAGTCTTGAAGATAATTTCTAATGGTTGAACACCACGGGTAATTAACAGAATAAATGGTATATTAGTAATGTGTAGAGAAGTTATTGATGTTATAAAATCATAGTAAGAGAAAAATGAACATGTATATTTGAAAAAGTTTTCCATAAGAATATTCCTAACATCATTGTTCATAATAACCAATATGTGCGAATAACCCAGGGTACAACAAATGGTAAATGAATACACAAAATATTATAGCCATACAATGTATGGCTTAGAAAAAAGGATATAATTACTGACACATACTACAATGTGGATTAGATACATGCATACTGGCATGTATACATGCATACTGGCATGTGTATATTCCTTTACACATGTATGTGTAAAGGAATATACACATACACACATATTCACACACAGAAGTAAAATTCACCTTGTAATTATAATTCTAGGAAATGTCTCAAAAGACAAGTCTTTTGAAAAATCCATAGAGGCCAGAATTTGAATCTAGAAGTATAAATTGACAGAAAATGGATTTGAGATTTCTTTTTGGAGTTTCAGGTATGTTTAAGAAGCAGTTTTGTGGTTAACGCTGTAAAAATGTCAGTGACCTTTAAGTTATACCACCGTGAGATATACAATTACAAAGATGTTCATATTTGGGTTTTGGTCATACAGTGTTCCAGCACCCATCCCATCACCAGTACCCATCTCCCACCACTGACGTCCCGGTTCCCTCCCCCTCCCCCAGACAGCCTCCATGGTAGGTTCTTTATTTCTTTCGCTTTCTTTCTAACTCTTTTTTTCCTTCCCTTCCAGATTGTGGATAACAGAACACACATTAAAGGGTTGTCATGTATATCTTTTTTCCTGTATTTAATGCTCAGTTCTAGGTTGGTATTAGTACTTTGACAATTGTTAGCACACTTCCATTTTCTGTCTTATGTAGCCTCTGACTCCCACACGTTCGTGATAATTTAAAGCATGGTCATTTAGAGTAGGTTTCTTTTTTTTTTTTGCTTTTTGGGTCACACTTGGCGACACTTAGGGGTTACTCCTGGCTCTGCACTCAGGAATTACTCCTGGTGGTGCTCGGAGGACCATATGGGATGCTGGGGATTGAACCTGGGCTGGCATGGGCCAGCCGCATGCAAGGCAAATGCCCTACCCGCTGGACTATCGCTCCGGCCCCTAGAGTAGTGTTTTTTTACACTAATTCTATTATCAAAGTATGCTGGGTTTTTTTTTGTTGCAATTTAATGTGTACACTCTTTGGTGTACAGGCTCTCCCTGTGCCCAGCCGCTCATGAGGCACCCATGAGGGACAGCGGGTTCTAGCCCTGGCCCGCCACGCCAGCAGAGCCTCACAAGTGCCAGACGACCCCCACTCCATGAGGGCCACCATTTTCCACATCTGGACTTCCCTCTCGTCAGAACTCCACCCAGCAGAAGAGTCTATCACAGCCCGGCTCGCACAGCTGCAAGCAGCCGCCTGGTTCATCAATAAATGCTGGAAATCAGAGGTGACTACAAGAGTATGCCACCCGCAAGGTAGGTCCTGGCAAGCTCCCGTGTTGTATATGATATGCCAAATACCAGTAACAATTATATACCTCATTCCCATGACCTGATGGAATGGTTTGAGGCTCTTTATGATCCGGGAGCAAGCATCTGCCCTTGGGCTCTACTAGCATGAGACAGGTCATATGGAGATGTTACTGGTGCCCACTAGAAAAAAAAATCAATGATGAACGGGAAACAGTGATACAGTGATATGTGTTATATGTTATACACACACACATACACACATATCAGAATAGAGTTACTCAACAACAGATTACTGAGTGTAAGACATAACATACACATACTGTATTTTATCTGAGGACAAAAAAATAAGATAGAGGAAATGTAGTGGGGGCGTATCAGTTTACAATAATTTGGCATCATTAACAATTTCTTAATTTCTATGATCTTTAGGCTGTAGATACTTAAAGTTTTTGAGTAGTTTAAACTGCAGCCATGTGATTAATGATTTCGATTCTACATTGGAACAAATCATGATTAACAAAAGGATATCACAGGATTTCAAGATTTAAAGTAAAATTACTCTTGTTAAAAGAATCTTGTTTGTCTTGTCCGCATTTATACAATTATTTTATATTCTTCCTTCTTGTTTTTATTTAATTTTTGTTTTAATTTTAGTATAGCATATTTCACAGTGGTAAAAGTAGATTAAATATGAAAGTATCAAGTTTGTATGGTACTTGACATTCTGTATCTGGATATAAACATAAAAATAACTTAGTTCATTTTGTAATTATGATAGAATCCTGTAAACTGTGTTGGAGTTGATAACCATAGTTAACTTTTGATATTAAACTGTAGGATACTCATAATGATATCAGTCTATATTAAATTGCATCTTATAAAGAGTTAATAGGTTAGAAAAAAGTTTCTTTTTCTGAAGCCTTTTTCCTCTTAAAAATGAACATATAGGGGCCAGAGAGATAATACAGTACATAAGGTGCTTGCTTTGCACTTGACCAACCTGGGTTTGATGCCTTGTGTACTCCATGATCCCCTGACCACCTCCAAGAGTGATTCCTTACTGCAGAGCCAAGAGTAACCCCTTGAGCATCAATGGATGTGCCCCCAAACAAAGAAAAAACAAGCCAAAAGAGCCAAAGAAAAGAGATGAGCATATCGTGTCTATTGTAAAACAAGCTAAACTAAAAATAAATTCAAAAATATGTGAATACAAACTTAAATTTAAATTTACTGAAATAAATAAATCATTCTTTTTTTCCCAGTGATATAGATTTGGCAGTATGTGGTTTTATTTTTAAATATTACTAATTTATTAGCCCAAATTATAAAAAAATCCAAAGTCAGTATTATCCCAAACAAGTTACAAAACAAATGTAATCATAGTACTAAGCCACTTTGACCATCTGGTGTCACTTGTCACTTCTTTTCCTGTCGTTCATGAATGTTCCTCAAGCAAGGACGCCAGTAAAGTCTCCATTCATTGGGAATGAGGTTCATTACTGTTACTGTTTTTGGCATATCAAATACACCTTGGGTAGCTTGCCAGTCTCTGCCCTGGCTCTTCGTTCATCCCAGGGGTCTAGCAAAAAAAAATTAAAAAAAGAAAAAAGAAATGAAAGAGCAAACAGAGATAAGGATTGCCTCTACAGAAGACCTATTGATATGGAATTCTTCCACAGAAGGCATGAGTGTCATGCACAAAGAGCAGGGTGAAAGGAAAGTTGTTTAACTTCAGTTGTGTTTCTTTTAACCAATTTATTAGAAAACTATGACAAATGCATTACAATTTCTGGGTTAACTCATAGGAATGTTTCCCTAGCCCATCGGCCCTGTCACACTTGTCTTGTACCAGTGCTGTGATTACTTTATGCTGTTTTAGTTCTTATACCAGCAAAACAGAGAGAAATCCATGCAAAAATAACCTAAAACATCCTTAGAGGGAGTGAGTCTGAGGAGGGACATGTGTTACTTGTCCTGTTCTTTCATGCAGCAGAGATGACCTACAGCCAGGAGACATCAACAAAGGAGAGCCCTGAAGCATGCCAGATCCTTGGAGCAAAGGAAAAGTGAGATGAATGTCTGCAGAAAATTCCAGAATTGCTCCCGTTTCCCAGTCTGCCTGCTCTGAGTGTCTGCCTAAGCATTCTTTCTCCTTTCCTGTCTTTCTCTTCATAAAATTTTCACTATCCTTCTTTGGGTTTCCTAGGAGAATTCCATGTCAGATAGAGAAGTAGAACAATAACACAGACCACCCCATCTGGTAACATATCCATTGTCTCTTAACATATCTTAACATACCCTCTCTGAACATATACTTAACCATTTGTCATGCAGTGGTCTGATCACTTGATCACTTGGCATCCCGTTATTCATCGATTTGCTTGAGCGGGCACCAGTAACATTTCCATTTGACCCTATCACCTACCAGTGTATCCCAATGGCATCTGGTTGCTTCAGGAATATGAAGAGTGGTCTGATAGCTTCCAGTTATTGACCATTGTAAAGGATGCTGCAAGAAAGAAAGGCAGTGCTGAATGAATATTTAAAGTTATTATTAATATTTAAGTAATCTTCTCCCTGAATTAATGTTTTTATATGTTCCACTTGAGTACTTGGAAGTACGGCTATTGGATAATGGAAGTTTTATGCTTAACAAATCTGAGGAATCTCTATACTCTTGTCTTTTAGTGATGGAGCCAAATTATATTCTCACCACAGTGCATTAAAGATATCTTGCTTCAAATATCTCTTCAACATTTTTTTTCTTTGTCTTTTGAACAACTGTCATTCTCAGGTATGAGGCAAGTTATCATTTGAATTTTTCTTTGAATTTTGCTAACAAAAATATTGACTGTATTTTCATGTGCCCACTTTAGTGTCTTTTCTAAAGTGCCCACTCAAATATTCTACCCTTTCTTTAATGGGATAGTCTATTCCATTATTGAATTTATATGTTCTTTATATATTTTCCATATGCAATGGGCAATATGCAAATATAGTCTCCAACTCAGCTTAGTATTCATTTTGAATTGCTATTTCTAATTTTAATAACTTCATTCAGATTTAAAGCAAAATGAAAGCACTCTCTTCAACGCACATTATGATTGTGCCCATTTATATATTGGTATAACAGCAATCACATTAAGATATAAATACATTTTCAAAAAAAAGTCTAACAACAATCACACAAAAATACAAAATATATTTTCCATAGGAAAAAAATTCTCTAAATATTTTATTTTTTTAGTATTACTATCATTTAAATGAAATATGTTTATGGTTTTATAATACAGTTCCTTACCACCAAAATCTCTAGAATCTCTAAAAATCTCCACATCTGTTCTAATGTTTTTATTTATTTATTTATTTTTGCTGCAAGGAATAATTCCTGAGTGAAGAGCCAGGAGTAACCCCTGGATGTGACCCAAAAAGCAAAAATAAATAAATGAATAATATTTGGAGTGTGTCTGTGTCTGTTTCAGTATGGAGTGTAAGCTTATATGTATTTATACATGTAATTGTGCGCATTGCTAATTATTAAGAATTTCCATAGACATATAAGATATAATGACTACTTATTTTTCTGCTTTCTTCCTTCCTTCCTTCCATCCTCCCTTTCTCTCTCTTCTTTCTGCATTTCTCTTTCTTTCTCTTTTCTCTTTCTTTCTTTCTTTCTTTCTTTTCCTTCCTTCTTTCTTTCTTTTCTTTCTTTCTTTCTTTCTTTCTTTCTTTCTTTCTTTCTTTCTTTCTTTCTTTCTTTCTTTCTTTCTTTCTTTCTTTCTTTCTTTCTTTCTTTCTTTCTTTCTTTCTTTTCTTTCTTTCTTTCTTTTCTTTCTTTCTTCTTTCCTTCCTTCTTTCATTAAATAAATAACATATAAAAGTAACTCCTAAAACAAAGATAGAATAATTTACTTAAGGTAATAAGTGAACTTGCAATGATGCAAGAAAGGGGTCTTATTTTTATTTCTTGTAATTAACACAAAGCTTTCTTGTGTTAATTTTTGATAGAAGCTTTTAAAACAAAACTGAATAGTATATTGATAGTGGTGGTGTGGGGAGGTGGAGTACCGGGTAGATTTTGTTGCTCATTTTAGTTCTCATCCATTGAACAGGTACCCAAACAAAAGAGATAAGATGACTGGGAGTGAAAGATGGCAGCAGGTGAAAGGAAAACTCCATTTCTCTCTCCCTGCCTTGGCAGAATGCAGAGGAGGTGGGACTCATGTACACCAAACACATGGCATACTCAGGTAGAGACAGATATGGAACACACGAGTCTCACACACTGTGCCATGGCTGTGCACCAAGACTAGAAAAGCAGGCAAAGGACACAGGCACTGCTAGGGTACAATTTGTTAGGAGACCAGCTACAGGTACAGAGCACAGGAATCTCACCAACAAGCATTTGGTAGCAAGCTGGAGATTTAAGGAAAACAAGAACAGGACATCAGGGAATCCTTCAGGTTCAGGTGAAGTCCAGGAAAGACCCAGTGACACGATTTAAGACTAAAAAATGTATGCTGGACAGAATGGCATAGGGACTAGACCCTGTCACAGTATTCTATAGGTGTATAAACTCCAGAGTGGTCTGGAGGGCAGATATGAGACCATATACAGGATGGGACATGTTCAGGCAGTATGAGTGATTTTGCACATGAGTTAATGTACAGGCTTGGTCATTTGATTGGAACTTGGACCCATATGCTTAAACTGTACAATAAACTCTAATGTGTTTGCTTTGTTCTGTTTTGGGGGTCACATCCTGCAGTGCCTAAAACTTACTCCTGCATCTGCACCTGGGGTTCACTCCCATGTGCTAATGGGGGGACAATAAAGGGTGTCAGGGAAAGGACCCCAGATGGGCTTGTGGAAGACAGTATCCCTACACTGTATACTACCACTCTGGTCCCAGAAATGCTAACTTAATCTTGAGACTTTCATATGAAAATATTTTGCACAATTCTCAAGAATCCACCAATGCAGGAAAATACTCTTTCACAGTAGCAATATTACTTTCCTTTCCATCATTCACAGCCTACTTCACTTACAAGTTGCTTTATCAGAGTAGCATTCTGAGAAAATATGTCATAAAAAGGACAAGAACTATTCCAACACAAATAATGTAACTTGGAGAAAAAATTATGTTCAGACTTTTAATAGGGGCATTTCCTGAGAGGGATCTGGGGTCATTTCACTGCTTACCAGGCGTGCCCAGGATCACTTCTGGTGGTTTCTAGGGTTTAGAATTTTCTTTTTGGGATTGAATTTAGGCACTCATTAACTAGTAAGTATTGTACCATTATGAATCCCATTACCAGTCCTTTTCATTCATTCTTATTATTGTGATAATTGGTTCCTGAAAAATAGTCTAGTATGCTATAGCTGTTCCATCATATAAATGTAATCAACATGATGTACTCTTTACCTCAGATTTATCTAATACAAAGTTTGACTATCATTTAAAATGTGTCACATGAAATATTATTGCGATAATTCAATTCATGTATAGATCCAAGCATAATCATAATTATAAGTACCGAATAAATAAAGTCTTATTCTAAACCATATTTCTCTCTTAATTTTAACATTTAATCTATGCTGTAAGCTATGAAAATGTTTCTTTTAAAGATATCTTGCAGTTTAATACACTATAATTTCCAACCAAGAAAGTGCATTAAAATCTTGAAGCAATCTTTTCTTTCAACATTCTTCCAAATACCTATCATCATTCACCCGTAAAATACACGGGACAACGAAGTATTCATTATACTTTTTATTTATCCATTTTTATGCATTGAAATTTTTTCTGTGCAACTTCAAAAACTTCAACCTCAATTTTTAAAGAGATTGTTATGCTCTTTGATGTTTTATTCTCCAGCTATATAGATTTGGCAACCTGACATTGCACACTAAATTCAGATTTAATTAATCCCTAAAAGTTATAAAATTTAATTCACTCTAACCCTCCAGCACACTTCGTAGCCAACAACAAATATTTCTGCTTCTATTTTTAAAACTCACTTAAAAATATGTTAGAGCCTAGCAGTTTTTTTGAATTACAGGGATGGTCCGTCCTTATAATGAAATTACTACATTTCATACATTTTATAGCTATCCTAAAACAATTAATTTTTATTTAAAGCTATATTTTCTAGCTATAATAAAATGTTCCCTTGTGAAATGAATATGATTAACATAAATTACAAGAAACATACATTCCAATTATTGGTGGGAAGTAATTTTTATTGGTTAGTTCTATATGTCAATCTCCTTTACATAATTTTTTCTTATAATCGTACAAATGTGTCATTTCTTTACTCAGTCCTTTAGCTTTATGAAGAATGCATTTTTATTTCATTTATAAAATATGGAGTTTGTCACAAATTTTTGTATTCTAACCAATCATACAAGTAATAGGAGAAGATTGTACTAACACTTCTATAGAAGTGTTAGTTATGTACTAACACTTCTATGGAAGTATACAAGAACAAATAATTAAAAATTTTATATTTAGGTTAAATATCTATGTTAACTATATGCTGTTCAATATTATAGATCATTAACTACACAAACAAGCTTTGAGGTGCTCCCAGTAAGATACAGTAGACAGTATTTTCCTGTATCACATTATTTATAGAAATAATTATGGAACATAGCAATTATGGAACATAACAATTATGGAACATAATCTTTCTCCTTTCTTTTTCTAATTCAGAACTAGATGAATAGCATGATGTTTCTTTAAAAAAGGGTAATATTTGTTTGCTGTTGCACAGATGAAGTCTGTTCTCAACTGAGAGGAACAAACTCCTTAGCCGAGACGTGATTGGACCCAACTTTGAAAGGAACTGTAAAATTTATATAATCTTCTTTAACAGCTATTACAAAGTGATATTCTTTACTAACTAAAGTTAGATTATTTAGTAATCTAGTACAAAGTTACCAAACTTTGGTGTTGACCATGGTATATTATGTTATGTATTTGAGGAGTTATGAATCTATTTTCCTAAAACTTTAACAGAATTGTAATCAGATTTTACCTCAAGTTAAACAAAAACCCTCATCCATCCCCAAAGCACCTATATCCTTACAGCTTGTCTTGAATAAGACTAATTACTTTGTGTATGCTTATCACATAATGAAGAGTAAAATTATCCTATCTCCAAGAAGTGTTCACCTGAATTATGTTCATTTTACAAATAAATGCCTTAATTCATTTAAAAATGATCTCGCTCAAGTTTTTACTTTCAGTGATAAAATATAGCTTTCCATTCATATGTAAACCTGGGACCTAGTACTTGCCTTTTTTATTATTCATATCAGATAAACAAATTTACTGTCAGTTTATATATTCTACCTAAACTATCCCTGGTTTTTCAAGCAATTGTGATAAATGATTTTCATTCTCATTCTGAGTGGGTGGGAGGACATTTATAATATTGTTCCTCCTTTCAGACACAATTTATTAAAGAGGCACACCCAAGACAGAACACACAGATTTTATTGAGGTATGCTTTGTGGCTCAGCATGTGGTCTATCTTGGAGAATGTTCCATGTGCACTAGAGAAAAATGTGTATTCAGCTTTTTTTGGCATGAAGAGCCCTATATATATCCACTAGCTCTCTTTCTTCCATTTCTTCCTTCAGGGCCAATATTTCCTTGGTGAGTTTCAGTCTTGTTGTTCTATCCATCGTTGATAGAGCAGTGTTGAAGTCTCCAACTATTATTGTGCTACTGTTAATGTCTTCTTTGAGGTCTCTTAGCAGTTGTTTTATGTATTTTGCTGACTCCTCATTGGGTGCATATATGTTTAGTAGTGTAATTTCTTCCTGGTGTACATACCCCTTAATTAATAAGAAGTGGCCTTCGTTGTCCCTTCTAACCTTTTTCAGCCTGGAAGTCTATATTATCTGATACTAATATGGCCACACCAGCCTTTTTGGAGGAGTTGTTTGCATGGAGAATGGTCTTCCAACCTTTGACTCTGAGTCTCTGTTTGTTCTGATTATTCAGATGCATTTCTTGTAGACAGCAGAATGTTGGGTTCAATTTTTAATCCATTTTGTCACTCTGTGTCTCTTAATTGGTGCATTTAGACCATTGACATTGAGAGAGATTATTGTCATTGGATTTTGTGCCATCTTTCTTTTTGTGTTTGTTGTGCTTATGGGTTTGGTCGCATTACAGTAGACCCTTCAGTCCTTCTTTTAAAGTTGGTTTTGAGTCCATGAAGTTCCTGAGTTGTTGCTTATCCATGAAGTTGTGTATCTTTCCTTCATATCTCAATGTGGCCTGGCCGGGACAAAGAATTCTTGGTGAAGCCTGCAGTTCATTGAGCCTTTTCACAATATCCCACCGTTGTTTTCAGGCTCGGAGTGTTTCATCAGAGAAGTCTGCTGTAAATCTTAGAGATGTTCCTTTGTATGCGATTTCCTTCTTTGATCTTGCTGCTTTCAGTATTCTATCCCTATCTATAGTTTTTGTCATTTTTATTAAGATGTGTCTTGGAGTATTCTTGTTGGGGTTTCTTTTAGCTGGTATCCTATGGGCCTCTTGGATCTTGAGGCAAGCATTCTTTAGTTCCGGGAACTTTTCAGCAATTATGGCTTTGACAGTTTCTTCTTCATCAGGGTTTTCTTCTTGGCCTTCTGGGACCCCAATGATCCGTATGTTAGTTCTTCTGGCTTCGTCCCGATTATCTCTTGTTGTCTGTTCGGTAATTGGGAGCCTTTTTTCTATCTTCTGGTGTTGTGTAGAGAATCTTTGGAACTCGTCTTCGAGATCACTAGTTCTTTCTTCAGTAGCTATTATTCTGCTATGATGGCCTTCCACTGTGTTTTTTATTTCATTTACCTCATTTTTAATACCTGTCATTTCCCTTTGCATTTCTCCTCACTTCTTCTCTCATGTCCTCTTGTATTTTATTGATTTTGCATTCCACTGCTTCTTTGAATTCCTTTTGAATCCAATCTGTGAGTAAGGAATATCTTTTTCCCAGCTGACTTCTCTAGTATTAAGGCCAGTATTTTCAGCTTATTAGATAAAAGTAGGTCTTATAAAGAGTGTGCTGCTTCTGTAAACATGCAGTATTGGGACCTGCTTCATGTTCATGATTCTTCTAATACCCATCATTTCTGGATCCCAGAGCTAAGGCTCACTAGCCTGTTTATTCTGCAATTCATGAGGTCAGTTCCGGTCTTAAGAGGTGGTGGATGAGCTGTCAATTCTGGGACAGGTGTCTTAAACTTTTCTAGTGACTCCTTTACACCTCAGAAAAATTTTTGCAACTATAGGTGACTAGGCATTAAACATTTATGCAAATGAAAGATTTACTGGTAATAAATCACAAAGAAATGTCCTTTCAAACAGGTGGGTGGTTGGTCAGCCTTGCTCAAGCAGTTCTCAGGAAAGAAGTTTGAGGGCTCCTTCCATTGATTTTTGGTGAACCCAGTCATTGGCATGTCAGTGGGTTGGGGACACCTCTCATGGGTACTGCTCTGTGATTCTCTGGAGACCACATGCTGCTGTTGTGAGCATATTCCCTAATCACTGCAATGTGTCACAGGCCCTGAAACATCTTAAAGATTTTCTGCTGTCGCTACATTAATTTATGTGACTTCATAAGGGGCCCAGTGCACAGTTTAAGAGGGCTGGGTTTAGGGTGTGAAGTTGTGACATCTAGGTCCATTCAGTTGATTTGATTGTCTTGGCAGGGGTCCTCTTCCTCAGTTTACACTCTGTTCCCCTCCTGAAGCCCTGTTCTCTGTGGAAGAGAATGGCCTCCCCAAATAGAGATGAAGGCCGTGCACAATCTCCCAACAAGTCCACTAAAGCTAGAGTCCTTTTTTTCTCACTGTCCTTGTGAGGATCCCAGAACTCAGCTACAACACTCCACAGACTTTGCCTGAGTCTGGGTCATGAGCCTCCACACTGTCTTTGCTTTCTTTTCCAGGACTCATGGCTTGTCTGGCAGCTTTTCTGTGTCCCCTGCCCCCAAACACCACCTCCCCATCTTCACAGGGATGTGTGGATTTTCTCAGCTTCCTCCCTAGTACACTGTGAATTTGTTTCTGGGGACTGTTTCATCATTATTTTATGGAATTCCTAGCAGGGTCTTTCTGAATAATTGTTCCTCCTGGGAGCAAAATAGGGAAACTCCTCTCTCACCATCTGGGTGGCATCTCCTGATCTTACTATATCTGAGCATTGCATGTCTGTTCTCTTATTTAGTATTACTTGATTTATTTCATCAGCACTTTATGAATAAAGAACAATGGTGCAAACACTTTCCGTAGACGTTTTTTTAGAGTCTGTTGAAATGTTTATTTAAAATCTTCCCTAGTTTAAACATTTTAAATTGGGTAAAACTGAGTTGTAAAAAAGTTGTAATAGCTCTGTATCTATTTTCTAAGTCCTTTGTCAGATTTACATATATATATTTCTTAGTATGATCCTTGTTAGAATTTTATTTTCTTGATTAAATCTTTAGAAGCATAAATTGAAAAATACTTAAATCCAGTTTCTTAATTACTTCCTTTATGTTTTATGGTCAATCTTTGACTAATAACACAAAGTCCTATGTTTATTTAGAAATCTCATAGCTCTAATTCTTACATTTAAGATTATGATATCTGTGGAGTTGACTTGTGTGTGTGTAGAATGTATTAAGGATCTTAATTATGCTCTTGTTATCCATATTAATACCAAATATTCCCAGTACCACTTGTGAGAAGACTGTTATTTCTCTCACTTAAGTTTCTTGAACTGTTTTTGGCCATAAATAAAAAGATTTATTCTAGAAAAAAAAAGAACACACACAGAGAAGTTTTTCTGATTATTATTTTTCCAGCCTTTATATTATAAATCAGTGTGGTAATATTGTGTCAGGGAACAGCTGGGGTCCCCAACACAACAGTATCAGGACAGAAGTGCACTTCTACCTCCGAGGCCGCAAGGGAACGAATGAAAGCTCACGAGTCGGCGCAGTTCTAAAAAAAGGCTTTTAATAGTACAAAAGCTCTAACACCGCAATCCAATATAATGAAAGAACTCTAGCTCTGCTCAGGATTTAGACCATACTGGAGGCCCAAGTCTCCCAACAAAGAGGATTACAACAGAGAGGAGTCCCACCTAGGAGAGAGGATCTCACCCGAGAGAGGAGAGAGTCCAACCAAAGAGAAGACCTATCCAAAAAGTGCAAGCGCCTCAAGTAAGTCCCTTATATACACCAAAGTAATCCTAACTGTTGACAAGGAGGGTCCATCAAAGAACTCTAAACAGCTTCTAGATAGTTGAAGAGTGTAGAAGGGTGGTGCCACACCCTATTACAAAGCATAAACAAAGGATTATGCCAAGGACCAATCCCTTCTTCAGAGATTATATATTATGTAAACACTGGAGAGAGAGAGAGAGAGAGAGAGAGAGAGAGAGAGAGAGAGCTGGTATAAAGTAATACATCTCAATTTCATCATGTAATCTAGATGGTACCCACAAGGTCCATCTTATTTATTATATGCACCAGGGAATTCTGAGTATCTCAGTCTCTGTATACTAAAAGGGTCACATTCTCTGCTTGAGGGCAGACTAGTATGATCCTGCCTATAATCTTAAAGGATAGTCTCAACATAACCATGGTGGCAGTCTCCTGGTAAATTCAAACCGTCCAATGCTGGGTGATGTGGGTATAAAGAGGAGCCATGCCCAATCTAGATAACATAGAAGTCTTAATAGATGTATAATAATAAGTCAGAAGTTACTCATTCCGAGTCAGGGCGACTTCTGTAACTGCCACGCCATCAGTGTTTATATAGGAGAGAGATCTCATTAGTATGAACCTTGGCTTAAGAACATGTAAATAGATTAAGCTGTGAGTGCATAAAACAGCAAAGTTCCCAAGCTAGATAAACCTGTCATCCAACAATATTGGTTTGGACTTTGGAAACCTCAAAACATGGCATTTTTTTCTCTTTGCAACCATGCTACTAACTTTTCTACTTTTTTCTAATCTTATAGATAAAGTGTTTCCTACAGAGAGCTGAGTGTTATTTTTTTTTTTTTTTTTGGGTCACAATTGGTGATTATCAGGGGTTGCTCACGACTCTGCTCTCAGGAATTACTCCTGTAAGTGCTCAGGGAACCAAATAAGATACCAAGAATTGAACCTAGATCAGTTGCGTGCAATGCAAACTTCCTCACAATTCCCTTCTGTAGTATGTCTCTGGTCCCAAAGAGCTAAATGCCCTCACAGCTGTATAATCGCTCTGGCCCCGAAGAGCTGTGTGCTCTTTCAAGTTAAAAATAAATAGCAAGATAAAAATAATGACAGGATTTTCACGGGAGCACATAGATTTTAAGTCTGACTCAGCAAACTCTATTATTTTCACCTTTTCACATTAATAAAACCCTCTATCCTTTGTTAAACACGCAAATAAAAAGGATTGCAAATGTGTAGCAAGCAGTTTTGTGTTTTCTTTTGGGTCGGAGTGATAATTCTCAGATAATTTGACTGCTGTTAGTGACTTTTTAATATATCTATAGCCCTGTGTTATTTCTTTATTTTTGACTAGCCTTCAGCTAGCATTATTAAGGAAGTTGTGAAAATAATTGTGTAAATGAGTAATAGATATCTTCCTTTATTTCATGGTTTATTTCACACATTATTGTTTACTGCAGAAGGGACTAACAGAAATCAAAAGTAGTCCTAGGTACTCTTTCCAAATTAAAAAAGTTTTTAGTGTTTTTCCTTTACTTTTATTTTTCCCTGTTTCCATTTGTATAGACAAATGTACATAGAAGCTTCCATTATATGTGTGGGTGTGTTTACAACTCCAACAAATGCTTGTCATTGTGTTTCATCACTGTTATTCTGAAGAGCCGGATTTATAGAATGAGGAATAAGCGATCAGTAAAGTCACATGA
Source organism: Cryptotis parvus (assembly GCA_021461705.1). Classification (NCBI taxonomy): domain Eukaryota; kingdom Metazoa; phylum Chordata; class Mammalia; order Eulipotyphla; family Soricidae; genus Cryptotis; species Cryptotis parvus. The sequence continues at coordinate 24,684 of JAJIBD010026904.1, forward strand.
CATCTCCAAAACAAATGAATCTTTTATGATTCATTTGTGGAAGAACTGAGGAGTCCAATTTTATGAGTCTGAATCCTATGGAGTAATATACCCATTCACTGTTTTGTTTTGTTTCATTATTTGATATTGCCTTAGTAAATCTTACACATATACAGTGAAGAAATCTGGAAAAAAAAGAAATAATAAAAGGTATTAAAAGTTAGAGCAGACAGGACATAATATCTTTTCCAAGGTTGAATAACATTCACAAACTCGACTTCTGAGGTCAAAAAATAAGTCCTAATAGAACATAGATTACTTGAGTCCTACTTCACTCATTTCTCTGTTGTTTCATTAGCAAAAGAAGCATAAAAATGGAGAGTTTGTCTGTGACTTACTGTTATGCCATGAGATAAAATTTCCAGGGAAAAAGAAAATGGAGTAATTGTAGAATATCTAGTCATTGGAATATCTTTAAATATCATTAAAAATAAAATAATAATATCATTAGATACCATTGTGAAGGCCAAGTTAGTGGTGTCAAATGCTTTCAGTGGACACAAACTAGCAGCTGATCTGCTTCATTATTTGTCTTTCTTCTTTAGAGCTATATCGCTCTATTCATTTATTTATTTATCTATCTATCTACTTATATATTTTTCCATTTATTTATCATTATTGTTACTGTCTATATCTTTCTATCTATCTATCCATCTACCTATCTATCCATCTATCTATCTATCCATCTATCTATCTATCTATCTATCTATCTATCTATCTATCTATCTATCTATCTATCTATCTATCTATCTATCTATCTATCTATCTATCTATCTATCTATCTATCTATCTATCTATCTATCTATCTATCTATCTATCTATCTATCTATCTATCTATCTATCTATCTATCTATCTATCTATCTATCTATCTATCTATCTATCTTCTCTCTACCTATCTATCTATCTATCTATCTATCTATCTATCTATCTTCTATCTTCTATCTTCTATCTATCTATCTATCTATCTCTATCATCCATCCACCATCCATCCTCCATCCTCCATCCATCCATCCATCCATCCATCCATCCATCTATCTATCTATCTATCTATCTATCTATCTATCTATCTATCTATCTATCTATCTATCTATCTATCTATCTATCTATCTATCTATCTATCTATCTATCTATCTATCTATCTATCTATCTATCTATCTATCTATCTATCTGTCTATCTGTCTGTCTGTCTGTCTGTCTGTCTGTCTGTCTGTCTGTCTGTCTGTCTGTCTGTCTGTCTGTCTATCTGTCTATTTGTCTATCTATCTGTCTGTCTATCAGCCTGTCTGTCTGTCTATCTGTCTATCTATCTGTCTGTCTATCTGTCTATCTGTCTGTCTATGTGTCTATCTATCTGTCTGTCTATCTGTCTGTCTGTCTGTCTCTCTATCTGTCTGTCTGTCTATCTGTCTGTCTGTCTATCTGTCTATTTGTCTGTCTGTCTGTCTATCTGTTTGTCTGTCTCTCTATCTGTCTGTCTGTCTGTCTTTCTATCTATCTTATCTGTCTATCTATCTGTCTGTTTATTTATTTATTTATTTATTTATTTATTTACTTTTTGGGGTCCCAACCGGCAATGCTCTGGGGTTACTTCTGGCTCTGCAGTCATGAATTTCTACTGGCAATGCTTGGGAGACGATATGGGATGCCGGGGATAGAACCCTGATTGACCACATGCAAGGCAAATGCCCTACCCACTGGACTATCACGCTAGCCCCAATAGCTTTATTTTTCACTAGGTTATAGTTGTAACCATGGCACTATCTTTTCTACTTTTCCTAAAATTATAAAGTGTGGAACACCTTGGGACACCTTTCAGTTTCATTCAATTATAACAAAAAATCAAGATTCCATCTTTACTTATTGAATAGTATTCAATTAAGCATATTAATCCCAATTTCTTTATCCAGTGATTTGTAATGTCTCTCAGGATGCTTTTCTTAGCTTAAAAAATGTATTAAACTATTTTTTTTTGCAACTGAAAGGTGTCCAAGAGGTAGATAGTTTGCCATTTCATTACTGCTTTGTAATTTTTAATGAGTTGACAAGTATAATAATTTAAACTAGACACTTCGTACATGTAACAGTTTCAGAATTATAAAAGGATTATCACTTCCCTCAGGCACTTTCCTTCTGTGTAGAGGAATTGTGAGATAAATTTAAAAGGTAAACAAGAAAGTAACTGTATCAAGAAACATTTTAGATACACTAGAAGATATTCTGCATCTGTCATAGATACATAAAAAAACAGGATATATTTATATGCTACTGGGTGATACCATTTCACCAAAACTCTTCAGTGCCACCCTCAAGAACATCATGCGACAATTAGAATGGGAAGGAATGGAAGTGAAGATAGATGGTCGGCAACTACACCACCTCCGCTCGCTGATGACATCGTTCTAATAACACCAAACATTAGCCAAGCGGCACAAATGCTGGCTGACTTCGACCGAGAATGTGGAAAGATAGGTCTACAGCTGAGTCTAAAGAAAACAATGTTCATGAAGAATGAACTAGTTTCTGAGGCCCCATTCACTCTCAATGGAACAAACATCTCTGAATGCAGCAGTTATGTGTACCTAGGTCGAGAAATCAACATGATGAACGACCTAAAACCTGAGCTGCGCAGGAGGAAGAGAGAGCGGCATGGAATGCCTTCAAAGGCATCGAAGAAATAGCTAAAAGGACAAAGAACCTCCGGCTCCGGGCACATCTCTTCGACTCCACCATTCTCCCTGCATTAACATACGCCTCAGAGACCTGGGCCCTATGAAAGCAGGATGAGAATGCTATTCAGGTCTCCCAGAGAGGAATCGAAAGAGCTATGCTTGGAATATCATACCTCACTCAAGTGAGAGAAGGAATCGGAGTTCTGACCTCCGTCGCTATTCCAGAATCAGGGACGCTGTCTCGTTTGCCAAGGCATCGAAAATCAGATGGGCTGGACATGTAATGCGATTTGGAGACAACCGTTGGACTAGAGCCATTACCGACTGGATCCCACGGGATGTCAAAAGATCACGTGGCGGCCCACCTACAAGATGGTTAGAGTTCCTTGTAAAGACCCTGAAGGAACGGTTTGAGGCTCTTCATATTCCTGAATCAACCAGATGCCATTGGGCTACATTGGCATGTGATAGGGTCCAATGGAAATGTTACTGGCGCCCGAGCAAATCGATTAATAACGGGTTCAAGTGATCAAGTGATTTATATGTGTTACACTGAGAGAATTGTTTAAAGAACTCATCTGCTTTCAAAATATTGAAAATGCTTAATAACTACTTGCCCCACTACATTTATTATTTATTGGTATATTTCATGTAATCATACCATTGATTGTCTTATATGAATCACCATAAGCTAGTAACTTTGCAAGAAAGTAGGTTTAGCAAAATATCACATATACTAAAACTCATCTTATTAATCTTCTGTAGTCAGATAGTATATTGATTTAATTTTTCTTTTCTCTAAAAATCTTGTGAATATATTACTAAAACACTAGTTTTACTAGCATCTAAGCCCATTTTATAATTGAAAGCATTCTTTCCAGTAGGTTCACTAAAACTCTGCCAATTTCAAGAAAAACATATTTATCACCTAGACACACTTAAGCTTCACCAATTTCTATTCTTATTTTCTTCCCAAGATCATCTGTATGAACATGCATATATATATATATATATATATATATATATATATATATATATATATATATATATATATATCACTGTCACTGTATCACTGTCTTCCGTGTTCATCGATTTGCTTGAGCGGGCCCCAGTAACATCTCCATATATCCTGTCTCATGCTAGTAGAGCCCAAGGGCATCTGCTTGCTCCAGGAACATAAAGAGCCACAATCCATTCCAGAATGAGGTCTATAATTGTTACTGGTATTTGGCATATCAAATACAACACGGGTAGCTTGCCAGGCTCTGCTGTGCAGGTAGCATACTCTTGCAGTCATCTCTAAGTCCAGCATTTAATGATGAACTGTGCGGCCGCTATGCGCCGCAAGTGAGCCGGACTGTGATAGGCTGGTCTGCTGGGTGGAGTTCTGATGAGAGAGAAGTCTGGATGTGGAAATTGGAGGCCCTCATGGAGTGGGGGGGTCGTCTGGCTTGCTGCAAGGCTCTGCTGGGCTGGCAGGCCAGGGCTAGAACCCACCATCTCTCCTGGGCTCCTTGTGAGCAGCTGGGCACAGGGAGAGCAAGCAGCAGCTCTGCCCCATGTCTTATATATTATACATATATAATAGATTGTTGTTGTTGTTGTTAAAGAATATTGATTGGCGAGGATCCATAACTCATTACCTTTTTTGACCTTAAATTTAACTTGTACATAAATTTATACGTGCTGGGAAAATGTATTTACCCAATATACAAAATTCAACTGTAAGTCAGAATATAGTTCTGTAGAAGTTTATTTTAGTAATAAAACTATTATACCTCTCTTATAACAAGGTCTGAGTATTTTATTCCTTAATGTAGAGAGACACAGGTGGAGTTCACCAAATTTCTTAATGGAATAGGGCCGTGAAGCCATTGTTATCTTAAATAAAAAAGGTTATATACTTATCTTGCTTATGTATATTCAAGAGCTGCAGAAAAAGAAGAAACAGAAGGCAGCAGAAGGTAGAAGAAACTGAAGTTAAAAAGAATATGGCATAGAAGATCTACAAATGGCAATTATGTCAGCTGTAGGCAGTCCCTTACACCACAGAAAACCACTATGGGTGAAGCCAGTCAGGTCCTATAATTGTGCTTGGACATCATAATTAAAGGACATTAGTATAGCAATCAGTCCAGTAGAGATGTGTGTTCACCACTGCCGGGATTGTGAGTCCCTGTGAGCATATGTGTAAGTTCACAAAAAACATCCTGATGTGTGACTCCTGTGGAATAAAACAGCCAAAATATATGAGCCCACAACCCTATGCAACCATGACCATCACACACAGGAAAGAAAAGGATATGAGAGGAGAGGAGAAAAGAGGAGGAGAGGGGAGTAGAAGGGAGGGGAGGGGGGGATGGGGACTGGAGGGGAGGCAAAGGGAGGTAAGGGGAGGATAGAAGAGGGAAGGAGGGGGAGGAGAGGAGATGGG
>JAJIBD010026905.1:0-20000 GCA_021461705.1 Cryptotis parvus
TTCCCCGCGACACTGGCTATTGTGAATAATGCTACTATGAATATAAAAGTAGGGATGGTGTTTCCACTGTGTGTTTTTGGCTTCCCAGGGTATATTCCCAGGAGTGTTATGGCTGAGTCAAACGGGAGTTCAATTTCTAGTCTTTGGAGGAATGTCCATATTGTTTTCCAAAAAGGCTGTACCAGTCGACATTCTCACCAACAATGGGTGAGTGTCCCCTTTCCCCGCATCCACACCAGCACTTGTTGTTCTTGCTCTTTTGGATATGTGCCAGTCTCTGTGGTGTAAAATGATATCTCATTGTTGTTTTGATTTGCATCTCTCTGATGATTAATGATGATGAGCATTTTTTCGTATGTCTCTTTTGGCTATTCGAACTTCTTCCTTGCTGAAGTTTCTGTTCATTTCTTCTCCCCATTTTTTGATGGGGTTGGTTGTTTTCTTCTTGAAAAGTTCTACCACTGCCTGATATATCCTGGATATTAACCACTTATTAGATGGGTAGTGGGTGAATATTCTTTCCCATTCTGTGGACTCTCTTTGTATCTTGGTCACTGTTTCTTTTGAGGTGCAGAAGCTTTTTAGCTTCATGTAGTCCCATATGTTTATCTTTTTCTCTAGCTGTTTTGTTAGTGGTGTTTCTTCTTTGAAGGTGTCTTTAGCTTCAATGTCGTGGAGGGTTTTTTCTATATTTTCTTCGATGTACTTTATGGATTCAAGTCTGATATTGAGATCTTTGATCCATTTTGATGTGATTTTTTGTGCATGGTGATAGAGGTCTAAATTCATTTTTTTTTACATGTAGCTGCCCAGTTTTCCCAGCACCACTTGTTGAAGAGGCTTTCCTTGCTCCATTTCATACTTTTTGCTTCTTTATCAAAGATTAATTGTTCACATATTTGAGGCTGGTTGTCAGGATACTCAACTCTATTAGAAATGTATTCTTATCAAGCTGGAGGGTGGCTTCATTGTCAGGGAGCTGCTGGGGTCCCCAACAATATCAGGAAATGAGTTCCCTTCTACCTCTGGAATTGGCAGGGAAAAGATGAAGACTCAAGAGTCCGGCGCAGTCCCAAAAGACTTTTAATAATTCAATAACAAAACAAACTCTGCTACTACAATCCAAAATAATGGGATTCCATAGACCACTAGCTCTTGGTCAGAACTTCGACCATGCACTCGGGCCCAAGTCTCCCATCAAAGTAGATCCCACTTTGGATACCACTAGGGTGGTACTATACTTGTTTCAGGTCTAAACACATTATTATGCCAGGGACTAGTTAGTCCCTTTCTCAGAGATTATCTCTTATGTCAATGCACTGGAGGGAGAGAAAGAGAGCTAGTAAAAAAGAAATATATCTCAATGGATGTGCATTCGTGGGGAGAAACACATCATAATTTTATGAGTTTCATGCAATCTAGACCTTGTACCATACCCACAAGGTCTATTTTTTTGTTCCGCACCAAGGTGATTTCTCAGTGTATTGTCTTCTGTTTACTCAAAGGGACATGTTCGCCTGCTTGAAGGCAAACTAGCATGATCCTTCCTTTAATCTAAAATGATAGTCTCAACATAGCCAGGGTGCTAGTCTTCTGGTAAATTCTAATTGTCCCATGCTGGGACTAGTGGGTATTAAGAGTAATTGTGTCCAATCTAGATAACATTGAAATCATAGTAGATATTATAGTAATGTTTCAGAAGTTACTGATTCGGTCAAAATGACTCTTGTAATTGCCAAACCCTCCATCAGTGTTTACACAAAAGAGATATCTCATTGGCATGAACCCTGGCTTAAGAACACGTAGTAAATAGGGGCCGTATGAGATGCCGGGGATTTAACCAGGTCAGCTACGCGGCAAGGCAAGCACCCTACCTGTTGCACTACAGCTGCCCAGAGCCTCTGCATCTGCCCTGGATTGCCTCCTGCAGGTCACTTTGTAGATAGGAGGGTAGTTTAAATGTGGCAATTTATCTGACCATGTATTCTGTACTGGAAGGTATAAATATTCTCTCATGCTACCACAATCATTGTGGGACTGACTAGCTATATCTTACTGGCATATTTGCCTGGCCACATTGGATCTCTAAGTAATTAGATTAGAGAGAAATGCTGTTTCCCTCCAAGCAAGCATGGCTCCCTGATAACTCAAAAACAACTAAAATACAAAACTACCATGAAGTAAAGACGAGACTCTTGTGAAGGCTTGGAGAAATATTTAACTGGCATTAGTATTAGTCTTTGGTACAGAGACATGCCATCTCAGAAACCCCCTTCTCTACCCTGTAAAGGCATTTCCTAGGCAGATCTTGGCTCGCAACATTAGCATCTAAAAGGGCCTAGGTGAGGTCCTGGGAGAAAGTATTTGAGGGCATTTGACTGCCATCTTCCCATAAAAGTGGGAGGTCTGAGTTGCAGGGGGATAAAACTAGCCTGCTTCCTTTCTCTGGCTCTTTTTGGGGCTTGTGCTCTTTTTTGGGTCACTTGCTGATTTGTATGCCTAAACCTGTGTTAAGTAAAGCATTTTAAAACCTAGACAGATTCTTGTGTCTTTCTCAGTCCGCCAGCTGCCGATTCCCTGGGGCAGAAGGGGATCCCTGACCCTACTCCCGAATTTTGTGCGGGCCACGCAATGTTTCCCCACACCTACCTACTATGCTATCACTCTGGCCCCACTGTTGCAGGACTCCTTTAAGGGCCGCTGCATTTGGCTCAAAACATTAGCATACTAAAGGGCCTAGGTGAGGTGCAGGGAGGGATTACCTAAGGACATTTGACCCCTCCCTGCTTCCCATAACAGTGGGAGGAAGGTCTGAGTTGCAGGGGTATAAACTAGCCGGTTTTCACCTCACGCGCTTTGTGGGCGGCCTCTTTGTGAGCTCTCACCCTTCCTGGAAGCCTTGTCTTCTTCCCCTTTACAAAGCCTTTACACGTGGTGGTCGCCATCTTGGCCTACACGTGGCTGGGGTTCCTAGCCTGGAATCCTAAGCACCGGGCTTTTCCTTTCTGCTGATTTGTATGCCTGAACCTGTGATAAGTAAAGCCTTTTAAAAACTGCATCGGATTCTTGAGTTTTTTATCCATTCCGCCCGCCGGCTTCCCGGAGGCAGAAGGGGAACCCGCTTCCCGGCACTGTCGGGGACCCCGGCGGAGCGCCCCACACTCCCCACTATGAATGTTTCTCATTTTGAAAAATTCACTAAGCTGGGCTGGAACGATAGCACAGCGGCATTTGCCTTGCACGCCTCCGGCATCCCATATGGGCCCTTGAGCACGGCCAGGAGTAATTTCTGAGCACAGAGCCAGGAGTAACCCTTGGGTATTGCTGGTGTGACCCAAAAAAGAAAAAAAATTCACTAAGCTATTCAAGGTTTTACTTTAATTTCATACTCAATGCTTGAAAATCAAAATGGCAGCCAGAGAGATAGCACAGCAGGTAAGGGGCTTGACTTGCACTCACTTGACCTGGGTTCAATTCCCAATACCACATATGGTTCCCTATTCCCAAGAGTTATCTCTGAGCACCACCATCAAAAACAAAACAAAAAGACCCAAAACCCAAATTCTAGAAGGAGCTTATTGCTTTGTGTGAATGCAGGCTGTCATACAGAATTTCAGGCTCTTGCCTTGCACAAGGCCAACCTGGTTCAATCCTGGCACCAGATATGGTTCCCCCAAGCTTTACCAGGAGTGACTGGTGAGAACAAAGCCAGGAGTAAGCTCTGAGCACAGTCAGAAAAGAAAAAAATTAAATATAGTTAGTTTAATTGTATATGTGTATGTGACATTATACAAGCACTGAAATTCACTCTTGACTGTTGGCTCCATGAGAGTTTCTTATCTCAACTCAACAAACACAAGTAGTGGCTTGTACTTGGCTCCAGGGATCCAGGAGAGCAAAAATTGGTCCCTGCCCTAGGTCAATATTTGTTGTTGATAACAAAGGGAATGATGATATTTGGAATTCACCAAATTCAGGATGACATTTTGTCTTGCCTAATGAACATGCAGTTGTATAGACAGAACAATGGCCTTTTTCTTCAAGAGAAAAGGTTTTTTTTCTTTCTTTTTTTTTTAGAGAGGAAAGATAGAGAGGTTAAAGTGCTTTCTTGCTTTGCATGCAGCCAACCCTTTGTTCAATCCCTGGCGACATACACAGTCTCCTGAGCCCTGCTAGGAATGATTCCTTACACAGAGCTAGGAGTAAGCCCTGAGATCAGCAGGGTAGGACCCACAATAACCCCTGCAATGCTTAGGGGTTACTCCTGACTCTACACTCAGGAATTACTCCTGGCAGTGCTCAGGGGACCATGCGGGATGCCGGCAATCAAACCCAGGCTGGCCACATGTAAGGCAAATCCCTACCCACTGTACTAACACTCTGGCTCCCAAAGAAAAGGTTTTTAAAGGAAAGTATAAGTCCATTGTGGAATTGGAAGGGGTCTTACTTAATACAAACCACTCAGAAAGGAAAAAAATGTTGTAAAAATGCAGGAATAAGAACCATACAGAGGACCAGTGTGATGGCACAGTGAGTAGAGCAACTGCCTTGCACATGGCCAACTTTGGATTGATCCCCAGCACCTCACCTGGTCCCCTGAGCCCACTAGGAGTGATTCCTGAGCAGAGAGTCAGGAGTAAGTCCCACTGGGTGTGCCCCAAAATAAAAATAAATGGAATAAGAAAGAAAGATAAAAGAACCATACCAGAATGACAGGAAGATCAAAGTTTCTTGTGTGTCATGAAATATCTGACTGAGCTTTCTAAGAATATATCATTATTTTTGTTTCCTGTTTAATTTATGCCTTTATGTCCTTCACAAAATATTGCAAGGTAAAAATGCTAGTTTTTTCTTATAAAAAACCTGCTAAACCTTGACTCGTTTATTTGACGAGGTAACTTGCATTTTGTTAGACTTATTATTTCTGCAGAAGTGGACTATAGGTATAGCCCACATCAAGTCACAACTTTCTCTTCTGTAAAAATCTACCTCTCTTACTATTGTGTTATTTTTCCAAAGCAGATGCAATCAAGTTGCTCCTCCATTTTGACACCCATCACAAATTCTCATGTCCACCGTTTTTTAGACACCTTAGATCTCTGTCAACCTGTGCTTTCCTATGCAGTAACCATAACCAGGGTGACTGTTTAATTTAAGTTTAATGTGGGGCCGAAGCGGTAGCACAGTGGGTAGGTGTTTTCCTTGCACCACGGTGGACCAGGGTTCGATCCTCGGCATCGCACATGGTTCGTCGAGCACCGCCAAGAGTAATTCCTGAGTGAAGAGCCAGGAGCAACCCCTGAGTGTCACTGGGTGTGACCCAAAAAGCAAAAACAAACAAACAAACAAAATTAAGTTAAACTTTTTTTTTTAAAATCCAGTTCTTTAGAGAGGAAAGATAGAGAGGTTAAAGTGTTTCTTGCTTTGTGCAGCCACCCTTGTTCAATCCCTGGCGACATACACAGTCTCCTGAGCCCTGCTAGGAATGATTCCTTACACAGAGCTAGGAGTAAGCCCTGAGATCAGCAGGGTAGGACCCACAAGCAAACAAACAAAAAAAAATAATGTCTTTGAATTCTCTAGTGCCTATTGGAATGGGCACATAGGCCAAGCAGAAAGCTCATCCAGAACCTTTTAAAACCCAATTCCAACAATTCCAGGCCCGTTTCCTAGGGTTTCCCCTATGACTTAGCCTTAACACTTATAAAGGTCTTTGCCACTACCCAAACATACATGGACTTTGACCCTTTCATATTTGTCCTCGGGCCATTTCTGTTACTTGAAATATCTTGACTCATGTATTCGGTAACCTCTTGCTCAACTCTAGAGGCTTAACAAACATAAAGCCTATTTTATAAAGATTTTACTACCATAAATACTCAAACACAGGTATTTGTCCTCTTTCTCTCTGCTCCAAAAAGAATTCTTTTGTAATATGTGCCTCTTGTTTTGTAATGGAAACTTGTTCCACCACCATGTTTTTTTTTTTTTGCCCTGTCTCTTTATTCTCCTCCCTAACCAATTTCTTCTCAGGTGATAATAATTCTATATTATTATCTCAATAATAACAATAATAATTAAAATTTAATTATTAATTTTAATAATGATGAGAATATTAATTAATAATAATTAATAATTATGCCATTAGTCTCCTTCACACAGCTCCAACTTTTGCCTCTCACCTGAGTGCTGGGGGCTTCCCATGACACTCCTGACTCACGCTTTTCTTCTAACCACTAAACTCAAGGGTCTAGGCATGAACTGGACTTTGCCTCTAATATGTTTGTCCTGAGATTCCTCCAGAGTTTGCGTTATTACTTTCTGTTTATTACCAACCAATCCCATGGGTCAGAAAGATAGTACAGTGGGTGAGGTGCTTGCTTTATACACGCTGACCCAGTTTCTATCACCAAGAGTGATCCAGGGATCAAGCAGAATCAGGTGTAAGCCCTGAGCACAACTAGGTGTGTCCCCAAAACCCAAATCAAGACCCACAGCAAAAAATACAATCCTATATGCACTTGATCCTAGCTTAACACTCTTTCCCTCTTGTTTCTTTGGCTTTGAACTGCAAATTTCTCAACAGAGGTTCCCAAACTTGTTTGACCTACAGTCCCCCTTTTAGGAAAACAAGATTTCTCAGTGTTGCCTGTACAATCTGCCTTCTTCATATGTATCGCCCCCAATTGCCCCATAGGCAACTTGTCGGGGATGCCGCTGGAGTCCCCGACACTGTCAGGACAGAAGTTCTCTTCTACCTCCAAGGACACCGGGGAACTGATGAAAACTCATCTGTCGGGCGCAGTTCCAAAAAAGACTTTTAATAGTACAAAAGCTCTTCCACAACAATCCAATATAATGAAAGAACTCTAGCTCTGGCCCGAACTTAGACCGCACAAGAGACTAAGTCTCCCACCAAAGAGAGAGGATCTCACCTGAGAGGAGTCCTACCCAAAAGAAGGAGCAAAAGGCCGAAGGGCCTTTTGTCAGTCCCCTTATATACACCAAAGTAATCCGGATCTGTGACAGGGAGGGTCGTGTCAACAAAGAACCCTAAACAGAGTGCAGAAGGGCAGTGCCACACCCTGTTACAGGTAAAAAAAGGGTAGCCAAGGACTAATCTCTTCTTCTGAGATTATCTCTTATGTAAAACACTGGAGAGAGAGAGAGAGAGAGAGAGAGAGAGAGAGAGAGAGAGAGCTGGTATAAAGTAATACATCTTAATTTCATGAGCTTCATTAATCTAGATGGTACCCACAAGATCCTTCTTATTTATTATCTGCACCAGAGTGATTCTGAGTATCTTGTTCTCTGTATACTGAAAGGGTCACACTCGCCTGCTAGAGAGCAAACTAGTCTTCCTATAATCTTCCTATAGTCTCAACATAGTCAGGGTGGTAGTCTCCTGGTAAATTCTAACTGTCCCACGATGGGTGCAGTGGGTATAAAGAGGAGTTGTGCCCAATCTAGAAAACATAGAAGTCATTTTTTTTTTGGTCACACCCAGTGACCATCAGGGGTTACTCCTGGCTCTCCACTCAGGAATTACTCCTGGTGGAGCTTGGGGGACCATATGGGATGCCGGGGATCGAACCCGGTCGCCACGTGCAAGGCAAACACCTTACCCACTGTGCTATTGCTCTGGCCCCTAGAAAACATAGACGTCTTAGTAGATGTATAAGTCAGAAGTTATTCAGAGTCAAGGTGACTTCTGTAACTGCCACACCCTCTAGCAATGTTTACATAGAAGAGAGATCTCATTAGAATGAACCTTGGCTTAAGTAGATTAAGCTGTGAGTGTGCAAAACGGCAAAGTTCCCAAACTAGCTAAACCTGTCCTCCAACACAACACTGTCCTGGTGAATGCCTGTTGCTGTATCCTAGGGTGATGGGTACAACAGCACTGGTTCTGTTCCAAGAGCACTGACTCATTCATTGTTCTCTACAGTCCTAACACTCAGCACAATGCACTAACTTTTTCTATACAGTCCTAACACAACAGCAAGCTCTGGCACTTAGCAGGAATTCAAAAGAGCTCAGGATATCTGAGCATCGCACTTAAGATAGCGAATTCATTTCTCTTTCTTTTTTTTTTTAAATTTAAATTTAAATTTTTTAAATTTTTATTTTTTATTTTTACAATTACAAAGATATACAATTACAAAGTTCATATTTGGGTTTTGGTCATACAGTGTTCCAGCACCCATCCCGCCACCAGCCCATCTCCAACCACCAACATCCCCGGTTCCCTCCCCTCCCCCAGCCCTCCTCCATGGCAGGTTCTTTATTTCTTTCCCTTTCTCTCTCTTTCTCTCATTTCTCTCTCAAAATTTTTATTTTATTTCCTTTTATACTGCCTGCACAGCAGAGCCTGGCAAGCTACCCATGTCGTATTTGATATGCCAAAAACCAGTAACAGTTAAAGACCTCATTCCCAAGAACTGAATAAATGATTTTTTATTAATATTTTATTATACCACAGTGAGATATACAATTACAATGTAGTTCATGTTTGGGGGTTTCAGTCACATAGTGTTCCAGCACCCCGCCCTCCACCAGTGCCCATTTCCCACCACCAATGTCCCCAATTCCCTCCCCTGCCCATAGCCTGCCTCTATGGCAGGTTCTTTTTTTTTCTTTTTGGGTCACACCCGGCAATGCTCAAGGGTTTCTCCTGGCTCTGCACTCAGGAATTACTCCTGGCGGTGCTCGGGGAACCATATGGGATGCCGGGGATCGAACCCGGCTGGCATGGGCCAGCCGCGTGTAAGGCAAACGCCTTACCCGCTGTGCTATTGCTCCACCCCAATGGCAGGTCTTTATCTCTTTTCTCTCTCCCTCTCTCTCTTTTCCTTCTCTTACATATTGTGGGTTGCACTACATATACTTAGAGGCCATCATGTGAATTTTTTTTGCCTGTATTTAATGCTCAGTTCTAGGTTGGTATTAGCCCTTTCAACATTTATTCTCACATGTTCCCTTCTCTGTCTTACCTAACTTCTGACTCCCACACGTTTGTGGTAATTTCCACTTTTGGTAAGACCTCCTGATCCATGTCTCGCCTGACATTGGATTTTGGTATCATAATATGTATATATATATATTTATGTCATGCAAATAAATGCAGTCATTCTATATCTCTCTTTTTCCTTCTGACTAATTTCACTCAACATGATCCTTTCCATGTTCATCCATTTATAGGCAAATTTCATGAAATCATTTTTCCTAACAGCTGCATAGTATTCCATTGCATAGATGTACCAAAGTTTCTCTATATCCAGTCATCAGTTCTCAGGCTCTTACTGGTTGTTTCCAAATTCTGGCTATTGTGAATAGTGCTGCTATGAAAATAAAAGTGCGGGTGGTGTTTCCGCTGTGTTTTTGGCTTCCCAGGGTATATTCCCAGGAGTGTCAAAAGGGAGCTCAATTTCTAGTTTTTGGAGGAATGTGAACGAATGGTTTGAGGCTCTTTGTGTTCCTGGAGTGAGCAGATGCCCTTGGGCTACACTAGCATGGGACAGGACGTATGGAGATGTTACTGGAGATGTTACTGGTGCCCGCTCCAGCAAATTGATGAACAATGGGAAGACAAGCGATACAAGTGATTAGTTTGCCTTTCATTTAGTCTATCAATTTTACATTCTTATATTGCACACAAAGGTGAAATCGTCACCAGTAGTGGGTCAGAGTGATAGTACAGCAGGCAGGGCACTCACCTTGCATGTACTTACCCAGGTTTGATCTCTGGAACTTCATATACTCCCTGAACACCACCAGGAGTGATCTTTGAACACAGAGCTAGGAGGAAACTCTGAGCACCACCAGTTGTGATTCAAAACCAAAATAAAACAAAGTCATCCAATACTTACCATTTTTTTTCTTCGGAGTTATTTTGCTTCCATCATTTCTTTAAGCTCCTTCCATTTTAATGCAAATGGAAAAATTTCATCCTTTTTTTTTTTATCTATCTATCTATCTATCTATCTATCTATCTATCTATCTGTCTGTCTGTCTGTCTGTCTGTCTGTCTGTCTGTCTGTCTGTCTGTCTGTCTGTCTGTCTGTCTGTCTGTCTGTCTGTCTATTTTTATTTATTTATTTTTATTTTTCCCCCACACTCAGCGATATTCAGGGCTTACTCCTGGCTCTCTTGGCACTCAAGAATCACTCCTGAAGTCCTCATGGACAAGATGGGATGCTGGGGATCAAACATGGTTTAGTATGTAAGGCTAGCTCCCAACCCACTGTACTATTGCTCTAGCCCCATTCTTTCATTTTTAATATTATTTATTATTTAGGGTTCCCCCACAGCCAATGATTTAGTGCTCAGTGGACCATATATAATGTTGGTGCTAGGGACTGAACCTGGATCAGAAGGTTGCAAGGAAAA
Source organism: Cryptotis parvus (assembly GCA_021461705.1). Taxonomy (NCBI): domain Eukaryota; kingdom Metazoa; phylum Chordata; class Mammalia; order Eulipotyphla; family Soricidae; genus Cryptotis; species Cryptotis parvus. The sequence goes on from JAJIBD010026905.1 coordinate 10,390, forward strand.
TGCCCTGATAGGGCACAGCGGGTAGGGCATTTGCCTTGCTGTGACCGACCCAGGTTTGATTGCTAGCATCCCATATAGTCCCTGAGCACCACCAGAAGTAATTCCTGAGTGCAGAGCCAGGAGTAACCCCTGAGCATTGCTGGTATGACTCAAAAAAAACAAAAAACCAAACCAACAAAACAACAACAACAAAAAAGAAAATGCCTTAACCCTTGTGCAGTTTCTCTAGCCCTCATATCTTATTAAACAACTGAATGGTATTGCATTATATAAATATATCACATCTTCTTTATCTAATTTTTTTTTGGTCCTTTTTGACTATACCCAGTGATGCTCAGGGATCTTACTTTCTCTTGGCTCTGCACTCGAAATCACTCCGGGCAGTACAGACTATACCCAAACCAATCATATTACGATGGGTATATTGGCTGTTTCTGTATTTTAGCTATTGTAAATCACTTGATCACTTGATCACTTGAATCCCGTTATTCATAGATTTGCTCGAGCGGGCGCCAGTAACATTTCCACTGGACCCTGTCACGTGCCAATGGCATCTGGTTGATTCAGGAATATGAAGAGCCTCAAACCATTCATTCAGGGTCTTTACAAGGAAGTCTGACCATCTTGTAGGTGGGCGGCCACGTGATCTTTTGACATCCCGTGGGATCCAGTCGGTAATGGCTCTAGTCCAGCGGTTGTCTCCAAATCGCATTACATGTCCAGCCCATCTGATTTTCGATGCCTTGGCAAATGAGACAGCATCCCTGATTCTGGAATAGCGACGGAGGTCAGAACTCCGATTCCTTCTCTCACTTGAGTGAGGCGTGATATTCCAAGCATAGCTCTTTCAATTCCTCTCTGGGAGACCCGAATAGCATTTTCATCCTGCTTTCGTAGGGCCCAGGTCTCTGAGGCGTATGTTAATGCAGGGAGAACGGTGGAGTCAAAGAGATGTGCCCGGAGCCGGAGGTTCTTTGTCCTTTTAGCTATTTCTTCGATGCCTTTGAAGGCATTCCATGCCGCTCTCTTCCTCCTGCGCAGCTCAGGTTTTAGGTCGTTCATCATGTTGATTTCTCGACCTAGGTACTCATAACTGCTACATTCAGAGATGTTTGTTCCATTGAGAGTGAATTTGGCCTCTGGAACTAGTTCATTCTTCATGAACATTGTTTTCTTTAGATTCAGCTGTAGACCTATCTTTCCACATTCTCGGTCAAAGTCAGCCAGCATTTGTGCCGCTTGGCTAATGTTTGGTGTTATTAGAACAATGTCATTCCTTCCCATTCTAATTGTTGCATGATGTTCTCAAGGGTGGCGCTGAAGAGTTTTGGTGAAATGGTATCACTCTGTCGAACCCCTCTTTTCATATTAATGATCACTTCTTTGTAGAATGGTGAGATCCTGGTGGTGAATCCGTAATACAGCTCACGAAGGATTTTGATGTATTGGGTTTGAACACCCTGTTTGGCTAGGGGCTTCGATGACTGCTTCAGTCTCCACAGAATCAAAGGCTTTCTGTAAATCAATGAACGTGAGACAGAGCGGCATCTTGTATTCCCTACAAACCTCAATGAGCTTGGTTACCCCTGTGGATATGGTCGATTGTGCTGAATCCTTTCTGGAAGCCTGCTTGCTCGCATGGTTGTCCTTCATCTAGTGTTCTGCTAATCCTGTTCCGGATGACTCGTATAAACAGCCTGTAGATGACGGACAACAGGCAGATAGGGCGGTAGTTGCCGATGTCGTGAATGTCTCCCTTCTTGAACAGTAGAGCTGTCCTGCTGGTTTTCCATTGGGAGGGCACCTTGCATTCGGACAGGTAGCGTGTGAAGAGCCGAGCTAGTGTATTGATGAGTACCGATGGCAGATTCTTCAGGTGTTCGGGTCTTTGTCTGGGCCTGGTGCTGTTCCCTTCTTTATCGACAAGATGGCATGTCGGATTTCAGAAGGGAGAACGTTGGGAATGACATATCCATCCTGTGGAATTTGGTATGTGGGCAGGTGGATGTGGCTATCAAAGAGATTTGAGTAGAAGTCCTGGATAATCTTCTCCATTGCCTTTCTGGAAGATGTGATAGATGTGATAGATCCATCAGGGCGTCGGAGGGCAGTCATCTTGATCTTATAGTTGGCAAAGGACAGGCGGGCAGTGCGAATGCTTTTCCCGGCTTCGGCTGCATCTTCCAGTATTTCTGCTCTTCTGTCTTTCCCCATTGAACCCCCTGCATTCCATGGACCACGAGAGCAACTTCCGACCCGAGTCCACCATCCCAATGGAGCCTCGGAGGAGCCCAGAGAAACCCCCCACACCTTGCTGGCAGCGATCTTCACAATCCACACTCTGCAGCAGGTAAGATCTCCACCCAGCAGACTAATCCAGACTCCAGGTACACCCGGCAGAGCAGAAACCAGCTTTCCCTGTTGCGCACAACGCACAGCTGCCCCACGATTTACCTACAAATTACCGTAAATATTCAACCCACCCCTCTGAGAGAGCCCCACAAAGTAATGAGAATATAGCGCCCGCATGGCAGAGCCTGGCAAGCTGTCCGATGCGTGTTCGATATGCCAAATCCAGTAACAGAAATGTTTATTTTCCTGACCCCGAAAGAGCCCTTAATACGGCAGCAGTAAGAAAGGCAAACAAGCAGTGCCTGACAAAAATTTCATGGCCATCCTAGGCTGCCAAAACAAAGAAGGACTAAAATGACTGTCTGTACTTTCAATGCACGTACACTGGCATCGGAAGCATATATTGAGGATCTGATGCTGCAAGCAAAGAAGATCAAGTACGACATCATTGGTCTGACTGAGACGAGGAGGCGTCAGTTGCATCATGCTGTATTTGACAACGGAGAAGAATTGTTCCTTGGAACATGTGACGAAAAGAGGCATCGGTGGCATTGGTGTCCTTGTCAACACGAACATGGCCGTAAACATTGATTCATTTGAATGCCTAACAAACCGAATAGGACGATTACACTTGAAGAGATGTGGCCCACTGCCAGCAATTTCTATCTTCATTGTCTACGCACCAACATCCACATACAAAGAAGATGAAATTGAGAAATTCTACATGGAATTGGAGGAGTTCTATAAAAAAAGATCACACCTTCTACAAGATCATAGTCGGTGATTTTAATGCCAAGATAGGACCAAGAAGATCGGCTCAAGAACTCCACATCGGGACCCCCTGGCCTAGAATGGAATGAACAGGGTGAGAGACTATCTGAGTTCATCATGTCCACCAAGACCATTCATGGGAACTCACAGTTCCAGAAAGCTGAAGCGAAACATTGGACATGGGAATCTCCTGGCGGACAGTTCCACAATGAAATTGACCACATCATCTTCAATCGACGGTTTTGTCTGACCGATGTAGCTGTCGTTTCCCAAATTCCAAACAGGATCGGACCACCGTCTCCTTAGCAAAATTCTACTTCCCGCAACGGGGAGAAAAGGCTGCAAAGTTTAAGAACAGAACTCCCAGAATGACTACCAACTGGGAACTCTTTGGCACCATTGCAGCAACATGGGAAGATACTATCATTGACAACATCGATGAAGAATACAACCGACTGGTTCAGCACCTCCATGATTGTGCGAAGAATGCAGAGAGAGAGAGAAAGACACAAAAGGATGCCTGTCTTCAGAAACTCTTGAGCTCATTCGCCAACGTGGCAAGGCGCAAGCCTCAGGAGACCAAATGCTAATGTCCAAGCTTGCTAAACGGTGCAGAGAAGCAATAAAAGAAGACCTCAAAGCTATTGTAAATAAGTGCAATATATTGAGGTACATACAATTTTTTTCTTTTTTCTTTTGGATAATGCCTGGCAATGCTCAGAGGTTACTTCTGGCTCTGAACTCAGAAATTACTCCTGGAAGTACTCAAGGAACAATATGGGATGACAGATATCAAATCCAAGTTTGCCATATACAAAGTAAGTGCTCTTCCTGCCTTCATATACTTTTTTGTCTTTAAAAATATTTTTATTAAATCACAGTGGGATACACAGTTGAAAGATGGTTCATGACGGGGTTTCAGTTATATAATATTCCAGCACCCATCCCTTCATCAGTATATTTCCCACCATCAGTGTTCTAGTCCCTCCCTCCGCCCCAACCCCTGCCTACTTCAGTGTCAGGTACTTCTCTTCTCCTCTCTCTGTCTCTGTCTCTGTCTCTCTCTGTCTCTCTGTCTCTGTCTCTCTCTCCTCTCCCCCTTTTGGGCATTATGGTTTGTGATACAGATACTGAAAGATTAACATATGTTTTTATAGACCTTGGATCACTAGATCACTAGATCACTAGACATCCTGTTATTCATCAATTTCCTCAAGCGGGCGCCAGTAACATTTCCATTTGACCCTATCACGTGCCAGTGTAGCCCAATGGCATCTGGTTGTTTCAGGAATACAAAGAGCCTCAAACCAAGTGGATCTGTGTTGAATCATATGGTAGCTTGTTGGGGGAGCCACTGGGGTCCCCAAAAAGTATCAGAACAGAAGTTCTCTTCTACTTCTGATGCCGCCAGGGAATGGATGAAAACTCACGAGTCCGGCGCAGTTCCAAAAAAGGCTTTTAATAGTACAAGAGAGCCATAGCATTAAGAGCCTCACACGTGGCTGGGGAAGATGGAACTCGGCTCGCCCCAGGCTCAGCTGACCATGGGGCTCCCAGGAGGACAGATGGGTTTTGGGAGTGGGCCCATCACCTCTGGGGATCCCGGAAGCAGACGGATGAAACTCGCCCACCACACTAGCTCCCACCTTCGCTGTCCGGACCCTGCAACATTATCAGCCCACCCAGGAGGGATGCTACCTCGAGACCACATTAACCGAAGCAAAACGAGTTTGAGCCCCGGTAGGTAGCTCCCAGAAGCGGGAATCACCGGGAATTCATCAGATGGAGCTGGGGCCAGCCCTTTCCCCCTCCATTTTGGCCGAGCGGGGTGGCCCTGCCCAGGAGCTGCCCTGGGGCGACCAGCCATAGCATGAAGAGCCTCACATGCGGCTGGGGAAGCTGGAACTTCGGCTTGCTCCAGGCCCAGCTGACCATGGGGCTCTCAAGAGGACAGATGGGTTTTGGGAGTGGGCCCATCACCTCTGGGGAGTCCCAGAAGCAGCCAGATGAGACTCACCCACTACACTAGCCACCACCTTCGCTGTCCAGATGCTGACCATCAGGCTCGCAGCCACATGGTCGATCAAACTAGTGGGAAACAGTTATGTCCTTTAATGTACTGCATTCTATGATGTGTAGGAAAGTTAGGTGGGAGGGAGAGATAGAGAGGAGAGAAAAGACATACAGAACCCGCCTAGTAGTTGTGGTGTGGGAGGGGGAGGGAGGTGGAGAAATTGGTGATGGGAGATGAGTTCAGGTGGAGGGATGGGTGTGGAACACTGTAGAACCAAAACTCTACATGAGTATCTTGCAATTGTATGTCTAAAAGTGGTGTAATAAAATTTGGGGAAAAAAATAGTACAAAAGCTCTACCACTGCAATCCAATATAATGAAACAACTCTAGCTCTGGTCAGAACTTAGACAATGCAAAAGAGCCCAAGTATCCCACCAAAGAGAGAAGATCTCTCGAGAGGAGTCCTACCCAAAGAAGTGGGGCGAGTGCCTCAAGTCAGTCTCCTTATATACACCAGAGTAATCCTAACTGTTCACAGGGAAGGTCCTGCCAACAAATAATCCTAAACAGCTTCTAGATAGTAGAAGAGTGTAGAAGGGTGGTGCCATGCCCTATTATAGGTATAAACAAAGGGTTACACCAAGAACGAGGCCCTTCCTCTTAGATTATCTCATGTAAAACACTGGAGAGAAAGAGGGGGCTGGTATAAAGTAATACATCTTAATTTCATGGGCTTCATATAACCTAGATGGTACCCACAAGGTCCTTATTTATTATCTGCACCAGGTTGATTCTGAGTATCTTGTTTTCTATATACTGAAAGGGTCACGCTCGCCTGAGTGAGGGCAAACTAGTATGATCCTTCCTATAATCTTAAATGATAGTCTCAATGTAGCCAGGGTTGCAGTCTCCTGGTAAATTCTAACTGTCACACGCTGGGTCCAGTGGGTATAAAGAGGAACTGTGCCCAATCTAGAAAACATAGAAGTTTTAGTAGATGTATAGTAAGTCAGAAGTTATTCAGAGTCAAGGTGACTTCTGTAACTGCCTACACCCTCTATCAGTGTTTACATCACTTGATCACTTGACTTCCTGTAGATTGTCAATTTATTCAAGCAGGCACCAGTAACATCTCAATATGTCCTGTCACATGCAAGATAGCCCAAGGGCATCTGCCCGATCCAGGAACATAAAGAGCCTCAAACCATTCCATCAAGTCATGGGAATGAGGTCTATAATTGTTACTGGTATTTGGCATATCAAATACGAAGTGGGTAGCTTGCCAGGCTCTGCAAGTATTTACATAGAAGAGAGACCTCATTAGAATGAATCTGGGCTTAAGAACATGTAAATAGATTAAGCTGTGAGCAAAGCTCCCAAGCTAGCTAAGCCTGTCATCCAACAGTAACTCTAGCTTTAGCTTCTCTTTTAGCTTTCGGTTTTTGGGCCATATTTGGTGATGCTCGTGAGTTAGTCTGTCTTGCAGTACATTGTTGCCCAGAGCATCTGCATCTGGCCTGGAGTTGCCTCCTGCAGGCCACTTTGTAGATAGGAGGAGGACAGTTTAAATGTGGCAGTATATCTTACCATGTATTCTATGCTGGCTGGTATAAATATTTTCTCTTATGCTGCCACGATCATCGTGGACTATCTAGATCTTACTGGTACATTCACCTGGCCATGTTGTATCTCTAAGTAATTATACCAGAGAAAAATGCTGTTTGCCTCCGAACAAGAAGCATGGCTCTCTAATAAGTCTAAAGGCTAATATACAAAACAACTTGAAGTAAAGATAAGAATCTTGTAAAGGCTTGGAGAAATTTTACCTGGCTATAGAATAATTCTTTGGTACAGATGCATGCCTTTGTATTCAGAGATAGAGTTCATCTTAGATGCCCCTCCTCCACTCTACCCTGCAGGGGTGTTTCCAAGGCAGATCTTGGCTGGGCAGCATTAACATCTCAAAGGGCCTAGGTGAGGTCCTGGGGAGAAATTACCTGGGGAATTGACATTGATGGCTTTCTGTTAGGGTGGGCCGTCTGTTTGCAGGAATATAAAACTGTAGCCTGCTTTCTTTCTCCCAATCTGGCTTCTTTTGCCTTTTGCCACTTTGCCCTCTCCTCTCTGTTCTCCTTCCTGCTGGGCCTTAACACGTGGTGGCAGCCAGCTTGGCCTAAGATTCTAAACCCACACCTTGCTGGGGCCTTGCTAGAAACCTAACTCTGGGGTTTTCCTGCAACGGGATCATATGCCATAACCTAAAAAAAAGATCTAGTACACGGCAGAGCTTGTACTAGTGCATGGCAGAGCCTGGCAAGTTACCTGTGTTGTATTTGATATCCCATGACCTGAAGGAATGATTTGAGCGATGTTCCTGGAGCAAGCAGAGGCCCTTGGTCTATAGAAGCATGAGAACAGGGACAAATGGAGATGTTACTGGCACCCACTCAAGCAAATCGATGAACAACAGGAAGACAAGTGATGTAGAACTTGTGGAAGTAATCACTATCACTATCACTATCTTCCCGTTCATCATCTATTTGCTTCCGGAGCGGTACCAGTAATATCTCCATATGTCCTGTCTCATGCTAGTAGAGCTCAAGGGCATCTGCTTGCTCGAGGAACATAAAGAGCATCAGACAATTATATTAGGTCATGTGAATTGTTACTGGTATTTGGCATATCAAATACGACATGGGCAGCTTGCCATGCTTGCCGTGTGGGTGGCATACTGTTGTAGTCACCTCTAAATACAGCATTAATTGATGAACTGCACGGCTGCAAGAGGCCACGCGAGCCTGGCTGTGATAGGCTCGTCTGCTGCTGGGTGGAGTTCTGACGAGTTCAGGATTGGCAGAACATTAGATAAAAGGCAACCATGCGAGCAAGCTGGCTTCCGAAAAGGATTCAGCACAATCGACCATATCCACACAGTAACCAAGCTCACTAAGTTTGTAGGGACTTCAGGATGCCACTCTGTCTCACATTCATTGATTTAAAGAAAGCCTTTGATTCTGTGGAGACTGAAGCGGTCATCGAAGCCCCTAGCCAAACAGGGCGTTCAAACCCAATACATCAAGATCCTTCGTGAGCTGTATTACGGATTCACCACCAGGATCTCAACGTTCTACAAAGAAGTGATCATCGATGTCAAAAGAGGGGTTCGGCAGGATGATACCATTTCACCAAAATTCTTCAGCACCACCCTCGAGAACATCATGCAACAATTAGAATGGGAAGGAATGGGAGTGAAGATAGATGGTCGGCAACTAAACCACCTCCACTTCGCTGATCACATCGTTCTAATAACACTAAACATTAGCCAAGTGGCACAAATGCTGGCTGACTTCGATGGAGAATGTGGAAAGATAGCTCTACAGCTGAATCTCAGCAAAACTATGTTCATGAAAAATGAACTAGTTCCAGAGGCCCCATTCACTCTCAATGGAACAAACATCTCTGAATGCAGCACTTATGTGTACCTAGGTCGAGAAGTCAACATGATGAACGACCTAAAACCTGAGCTGTGCAGGAGGAAGAGAGCAGCATGGAATGCCTTCAAAAGCATCGAAGAAATAGCTAAAAAGACAAAGAACCTCCTGCTCTGGGCACATCTCTTCAACACCACCGTCCTCCCTGGACTAACATACGCTTCAGAGACCTGGGCCCTACCGAAAGCAGGATGAGAATGCTATTTGGGTCTCCCAAAGAGGAATAGAAAGAGCTGTGCTTGGAATATCATGCCTCACTCAAGTGAGAGAAGGAATCCGGAGCTCCGTCCTCCATTGCTGTTCCAGAGTCAGGGACACTGTCTCATTTGCCAAGGCATCTAAAATCAGATGGGTTGGACATAAAATGCGATTTGGAGACGACCGCTGGACTAGAGCCGTTACCGACTGGATCCCACGGGATGTCAAAAGATCACGTGGCCGCCCACCTACAAGATGGTCAGACTTCTTTGTCAAGACCCTGAATGAATGGTTTGAGGCTCTTTGTATTCCTGAAGCAAACAGATGCTATTGGGCTACACTGGCACGTGATAGGGTCAAATGGAAATATTACTGGTGCCTGCTCAGCAAATCGATGAATAACGGGATGTCAAGTGATCAAGTGAAATGATCAATGATGATTGACTTCTCCCAGCCCCCGACCATATACCTCTATTATCTCTATATTCTCTCTTACCACCCCCCCAACTTCAACCACTGTGATTTTCAGAGTTGTTCATACACAGCTGTTTTGGGTATTCATTATTCTAGTACCAATCCCACCGACAGTGTGAACTTCTTTCTACCATTGTTCCCAATTTCTCACCTACATTTCAAGCCTGTACCCTTAGCAGGCACAAAATAATTTTATTTCATATTTCTTGTTACAACAAAATAGTAAATGGGATTATTAAAAAATAGTTCAGTAAAAAATTTGTGAAGGGGCTGATGCGATAGCACAGGGGGTAGGGGCATTTGCCTTGCA
>JAJIBD010026905.1:25000-39414 GCA_021461705.1 Cryptotis parvus
TGCACTTGTCTAAAACTGACCTCTCCCTTTGTATATTAGATTTTATTTGTTGCTCATTCAAAAAAATTTATCATCCCAGAAATTTCCTCTTCTCTTCCTTCCATTAGCAATATCCTCTCTGCTGGATCATTCTTATCTGGACACAAGTATTATAGTCTTGCTCACTCTAAAAATATAAGGTCCAGCGAGATAGTTCAAGGATTAAGGCACTTGTCTTGCATATGGCCAAGCCTGGTTCCCCATCCCTTTGTTCTCCTAGTATTTCCCAGTGTGTTCCACCCCACCCCAAGAACAAAAATACTATTTTAGTCTTGTTTTTTCCTATAATTAATTATTCTATGTTTCCTTTCTGTTTTATTGAAATAACCATATATTGGAAACTATTTGTATTAGTTTAAGATAATGACATACTACTAAACTGATGTAAAAAGTTATTTGCCTTAATATATCAGTTTATCTTCCCATTCTTCATGAAATTTACTCTAATTGGGCTTTCATACCAGCAGAAAAATCTCTGCATTTCTTTACAGTTGCCAATAACTTCCACTGTAATTCCATAAGAACAAATTCACACTTTGCTCTCCTTTGCCTGCAGCTATCAGTATTCGACATAATTGATCATTCTCCTCTCCTTCATTGGCTCTTGGGGCGCCAAGTTTTTTGTTTGATTTCTATCTTATTGGCTGTTTCTCTCAGTCACTGCTGGTTCTTCATTTTCTCCTCCACACTTCTTAATGTTGGAGTGAATTCTGTCCTTAATCTCTTCTCTTATTTCCTTATTGATTCAATCAAAGCTCAAAATTCCATGCATACAAAAACTCCAAACCTTATATAAGCAAACCTTGTTGTCAAACTCCATATTCAATTTTCATTTGGTATTTCAATGCATATTTGGCATCTGTACTTAGATGTCTAATATAAAACTCATGCTTGTAATGTGCAAATTTAACAATTGATCTCCCACCTGATCTCATATGTTTGTCTTGTTTGCAGTGCTCCTGGCTGTGCATTCAAGAATGTACTCCTGGAGGTGCTCAGGGGAATAGACAGGATGCTGATGATCAAACCCAGGTCAGCTGCATGCAAGACAATCACCCTACCCATTATACTATTGCTTTAACCCTACCTGGTCTTACATCCACAACTTTTTTCCTTTCAGTGGCTGGTGAGCTCCTCCTTACAATAGATCAAGTAAAAAAATTTTTTTTTTGCTTTTTAAAAAATATTTTATTATACCACAATGAGATATACATTTACAAAGATGTTCATATTTGGGTTCTGGTCATACAGTGTTCCAGCACCCATCCCTCCACCAGTGCCAATTTCCCACCACCAATGTCCCCAATTCCCTCCCCCTCCCCAGCATGCCTCTATGGAAGGTTCTTTATCTCTTTCTCTCTCTTTCTCTCTTCTTTTCCTTACACATTGTGGATTACAATACATACATATAGAAGTTGTCATGTGTATCTTTTTGCCTGTATTTAATGCTCAGTTCTAGGTTGGTATTAGCATTTTCGAAAATTATTAGCACATTGTTCCATTCTCTGTCTTACCTAACCTCTGATTCCCACATGTTTGTGGTAGAGTCCACCTTTGACAAGACCTCCTGATCCATGTTTCACCTGACCTTGGATTTCGGTATCCTAATATGTATATATTAATATATTTATGTCATGCTAATAAATGCAGTCATTCTATATCTGTCTTTTTCCTTCTGGCTAATTGCACTTAACATAATCCTCTCCATGTCCATCCATTTATAGGCGAATTTCATAACTACATTTTTCCTAACAGCTGCATAGTATTCTATTGTGTAGATGTACCAAAGTTACTTTATCCAGTCATCAGTTCTTGGGCACTCTGGTTGTTTCCAGATTCTGGCTATTGTGAATAATGTTGCTATGAAAATAAAAGTATAGATGGCATTTCCAGCTTTCCAGGATATATTCCCAGGAGTGGTATGGCTGGGTCAAATGGGAGCTCAATTTCTAGTCTAGTCTTTGAAGGAATGTCCATATTGTTTTCCAAAAAGGCTGTACCAGTGAACATTCCCACCAACAGTGGATGAGAGTCCCCTTTTCCCGCATCCATGACAGCACTTGTTGTTGTTGCTCTTTTGGGTATGTGCCAGGCTCTGTGGTGTGAGATGATATGTCATTGTTGTTTTCATTTGCTTCTCTCTGATGATTAATGATGATGAGCATTTTTTCATATGATTTTTGGTCATTCGAATTTCTTCCTTGTCGAAGTTTCTGTTCATTTCTTCTCCCCATTTTTTGATGGGACTGGCTGTTTTCTTCTTATAAAGTTTACCAGTTCCTGATATATCCTGGATATTAACCCCTTATCAGATGAGTATTGGGTGAATATTATTTCCCATTCTGTGGACTGTCTGTCTGTTGATAACTGTTTCTTTTGAGGTGCAGAAGCTTTTTAGTTTCATGTAGTCCCATGTATTGATATATCACATTATATTATATATAGATGTATTACATTTTAATGTATTGATATATTAATTTCAGAACATCTTCATCATCCCCAAAAGCAACCATGCTTAGAAGCAATCATTTTTGTCTCCCTCCCTAAACCTCTTAACCATTAGTCTAGATGTTCTTCTATAGATTTTTCTAGTATGGATGTTTTATATAAATGGAATTGCAAAAAAAGTTACCGTTAAAAGTTTTTACACATAACTTTTAAAAATTTTTTGTTTTCTAGGTCAAAGCAAGCATTACACACTGCTTTTTATATTAGATCATGCTAAAGAGTATACTTTCTGTTTTCATTATGAATAATTTTAATTACTTTTAAAGTTTATTTTCATTTTTGAAATTTCCTTAAAAAGTCATTTAAATAATATATATATATATATCCATCTGTTTCAAACCCAGGTATGCCTGATCTAGAGACTCAGAGACACGGGGTAGAGCTGCTACCGGCTCCTCCCTATGCCCAGCTGATCATGAGGCTCCCAGGAGGGTAGGGGGTTCTACCCCTGGCCTGCCATTGCAGCAGAGCCTTGCAAGAAGCCAGAGGAATCCCCACACCATGAGGGCCACCATTTTCAACATCCAGACTCCACAGCTTGTCAGAGCTCCACCCAGCAGAAAAGCTGATCTTTCCCCATTTAGTGTGGCTGCTTTGCAGCCACAACCGTCATCAAAACATGCATGAGATGAGAGGCTACTACAAGAGTATCCCACCCCCCACAGCAGAGCCTGGCAAGCTACCCATGTCGTATTTGATATGTCAAAAATCAGTAACAATTATAGACCTCATTCCCATGACCTGAAGGAATGGTTTGAGGCTCTTCATGTTCCTGGAGTGAGCAGTTGCCCTTAGGCTACACTAGAATGTGACAGGACGCATGGAGATGTTACTGGTCCCCACTCAAGCAAATCGATGAACAGTGGTAAGACAAGTGATACGAGTAGTCCCATGTGTTTATCTTTTCTCCTAGTTGCTTTGTTAGTGATGTTTCACCTTTGAAGATGCCTTTAGCTTCAGTGTCGTGGAGGGTTTTTCCTATATTTTCTTCAATGTACTTTATGGATTTTTACCATAAATCTTCTTTTACCCAAGGATTGCTTTACCTATCCATGGGGATTTATTATTCCATACAAATTTCAGGAGTGTTTGGTCATTTTCTTTGAAGAATGCCATGGGTATCTTTATAGGGACCACATTGAATCTGTACAAAGCTCTAGGAAGCTTTGACCATTTTGAAGATATTGATTCTCCCCATCCATGAGCAGGGAATGTGTTACCATTTCGTGTCCTCTTTTATTTCTTTTAGCAGTTTCTTGTAGTTTTCTTTGTACTTTGTACTACTTATAGTTTTCTTTGTAACTTTTTTCCTTTCAGTGGCTGGTGAGCTCCTCCTTATAATAGTTCAAGTTAAAAAACTTTTTTTTTTTGCTTTTTTGGCTCACACCCAGGGATGCTCACAGGTTACTCCTGGCTCTGCACTCAGGAATTACTCCTGGCAGTGCATGGGGGACCATATGGGATGCTTGGGATCTAACCCAGGTCAGCCTCAAGCAAGGAAAATGCCCTACACACTATGCTTTTGCTCTGTTCCCCCAAGTTTAAAAAAAAACTTTGGGTCATTCTTGATGGTATCCCTGTGTGATAATGCATAAATCATTATCAGCAAATCTTGTTGACTATCATCAAAACATATTTAGAACTTGCCTCTTTCTCATCATCTCTGCAGCAGCATGGCCCCATCCCCACCAGGAATAAGCCACTAATCCTCTCTGCCTGAATTACTAAAATGGTTTCCAAGTGATCAATTGATCTTTTGATTCTACCACTACCCTCAAACATTCTATTTTCTACCCAGCTGTCAGTAATGGTTTTAAATGGTATATGAGATATTGGTAAGACTTCTCTGGAAACTCTTTAATGGTCCCCATTCCATTCAGAGTAAAGTTGAAAAATCCTTCCCACATTTGTTTCATCATTACCACTTCAGTGTTCCTTTCCTATCATTCTCTAATGACCGTACTCTATTCACCCCGCCTTCCTTGGTACCCACCAGACATTAAATAAGTCCCTTTTTAGAGCTTCTGCAACAAACTATTCCCTCCACCTGTGACACTCTTCTCCTTGATATTCATATGATTCCTCTCCCAGCTCCTTCAGCTCAAAGATCAAATTGTCAATGAAATCTATCCCGATTATCATGCTTGTAATTGCAATCTGACTTCCTCTCCTCTATGTCACTCTGTTTATTTGTTTGTTTGGTTTAGGGCCACATCAAGTGATGCTCAGGTGTTACTCCTAGCAGTGCTTGAAGTATAGGATACCGGGGATCAAACCCTGGTCAGCTGTGTGCAAGGTAAATGACTTCCCTGCTATGCTATTGCTACAGCCCCTCCTCTCTGGCTCTCTTAATTCTACAAACTTACTCTACTTTTCTTATGTTCTAACATAAGAATACAAGCAATCTACTTGTGGTGTTTGCATCTTTTATCTGTTTCATTAAAATATATATTTCTTCCAAGTACCTATAAAACAATAGGCACTAAAGTATGTATTTGGTCATGGGTGATTGTACTGCAGATAAGGTGTTTTCCTTGCATGTGTTCTACCTGGGTTTGACCTCCAACACCACACATCATCCCCTGAGCTCCACTAGGAGACATCTCTGAGCACAGAGCCAGGAGTAAACCCTAAGTACCGCCAGATGTGACCCCACAATCAAAATAATAATTTAAAAATAAAATAAACATTGTTTAACTAATTTCATGTAAACTTGGACTAAGTGAGAAATTACCAAATTATTCTATTTGTAGGATGAATCTACTAGTGAGGTGGGGGGCTCAGGAGATAGAGACTCTACTTGCAATCAGTGTCAATCCTTGTTGGCTCAGAAGTATGGGTTAAAATAATTCACCAATTTTAGCCTTTCGTCATGTGTAGCTATATATATATATCACTTGATCACTTGATAGCCTGTTATTCATTGATTTGCTCGAGCGGGCGCCAGTAATGTTTCCATATGATCCTATGACGTGCCAGTGTAGCCAAATGGCATCTGTCTGTTTCGGGGATATTAAGAGCATCAAACTGTTTGTTTAGGGTCCTGATAAGGAAGCCTGACCATCTTGCAGGTGGGCGTCACGCGATCTTTTGGCGCCCTGTGGGATCCAATCAGTAATGGCTCTAGACCAACGGTCGTCTCCAGATCGCATTATATGACCAGCCCATCTGATTTTCGATGTTCTGGCAGATGAGACAGCGTCCTTGATTTTAGAATAGCGACGGAGGTCGGAACTCCGGATTCCCTCTCTCACTTGAGTGAGGCATGATATTCCAAGCATGGCTCTTTTGATTCCTCTTTGGGAGACCCGAATGGTAGTCTCATCCTGCTTTGGCATATGTCAATGCAGGGAGAACGGTGGAATCAAAGAGGTGTGCCTGTAGCTGGAGGTTCTATGTTCTTTTGATTATTGTTTTGATATTTTTGAAGGCAGTCCATGCCGCTCTTTTCCTCCTGCGCAACTCAGGTTTCAGGTCGTTCATCATGTTGACTTCTCGACCTAGGTACACATAGCTGTTGCATTCAGAGATATTTGTTCCATTGAGAGTGAATGGAGCCTCTGGAACTAGTTCATTTCTCATGAACATAGTTTTGTTGAGATTCAGCTGTAGACCTATCCTTTCACATTCTCGGTCAAAGTCTGCCAGCATTTGTGCCACTTGGCTGATGTTTGGTGTTATTAGAATGATGTCATCAGCCTAAGTGTAGGTGGTGTAGTTGCTGGCCGTCTATCTTCACTCCCATTTTTTTCCCATTCTAATTGTCGCATGATGATTTTGAGGGTGGTGCTGAAGAGTTTTTGTGAAATGGTTTTACCCTGCCGAACCCCTCTTTTGAGGTCGATGATCACTTCCCTGTAGAACGGTGAGATCCTAGTGGTGAAACCGTGGTATAGTTCATGAAGGATCTTTATGTATTGGGTTTGAATGCCCTGTTTGACTAGGGCTTCTATGACCACTTCAGTCTCCACAGAATCAAAGGCTTTCTTTAAATCAATGAATGAGAGACACAGCGGCATCTTGAATTCTCTATAGACTTCAATGAGTTTGGTTATTGTGTGGATATGGTTGATTGTGCTGAATCCTTTTCGGAAGCCAGCCTGTTCACATGGTTGTTCTTCATCTAGTGTTATGCAAATCCTGTTCAGGATAACTCGAGTGAACAGTTTGTATATGACGTACAACAGGCAGATGGGGCAATAGTTGCCAATGTCATGAATATCTCCCTTCTTGAACAGTAGAACTCTCCTGCTAGTTTTCCATTGGGAGGGCACCTTACATTTGGTCAGGTAGCATGTGAAGAGTCGAGCCAGTGTATTGATGAGAATTGATGGCAGATTCTTCAGGTGTTCGGGTTTGATCTTGTCTGGGCCTGGTGCTGTTCCCTTCTTTACGGACAAAATGGCATGTCGGATTTCAGAAGGGAGAACACTGGGAATGACATATCCATCCTGCGGAATTTGGTATGTGGGTATGTGGACGTGGCTATCAAAGAGATCTGAGTAGAAGTCCTGGATATTCTTCTCCATTTCCTTTCTGAAAGATGTGATAGATCCATCAGGATGTCGGAGGGCAGTCATTTTTGTCTTATAGTTGGCGAAGGACAGGCGGGTGTTGTGAATGCTTTTTCGGCTTCTGCTGCATCCTATAGCACCTCTGCTCTTCTCTCCTTGAGGTCTTCCTTTATCACTTCTCTGCACTGCTTTGCAAACTTGGATGTTAGTATCTGGTTGCCTGAGGCTCGCACCTTACCACGTTGGTGGATGAGCTCGAGGTTTTTTGAAGACAGGTGTCCTTTTGTGTCCTTTTCTCTCTCGACATTCTTTGTGCAATCATGGAGGTGTTGAGCCAGTCGGTTGTATTCTGCATCCATGTCGTCAATGATAGCATTTTCCCATGTTGCTGCAATGGTGCCAAAGAATTCCCAGTTGGTGGTCGTTCTGGTGGTTTTCTTCTTAAACTTTGCAGCCTTTTCTCCCTGTTGTGTGAAGTAGAATTTTGCACGAAGGAGATGGTGGTCTGATCCTGCTTGGAATTTTGGGACGACAGCAACATCAGTCAGGCAAAACCTTCGATTGAAGATTATGTGGTCAATTTCATTGTGGAACTGTCCACCAGGAGATTCCCATGTCCAACGTTTTGATTCAGCCTTTTGGAACTGTGAGTTCTCATGAATGGTCTTGGTGGACATGATGAGCTCAGATAGCCTCTCACCCTGTTCGTTCCATTCTAGGCCATGGGTCCTGATGTGGAGTTCTTCGGCTGATCTTCTCGGTCCTATCTTGGCATTGAAATCACCGACTATGATTTTGTTTTTGTTTTTATTTTTTTTATTATACCACCGTGAGACATACAATTACAAAGGTGTTCATAATTGATTTTTGAACCAATATACCAGCACCCATCCCTCCACCAGTGCCCCATTTCCACCACCAATGTACCCCACCCCTCCCGCCACCCCCAGGCTGCCTCAATAGCAGGTACCCCAGTTTCCTCTTTCTTTTCTCTCTGTCTCTCTCTCTGTCTCTGCATCTCTCTCCCTCTTCTTTTACACATTGTGGCTAGCCCTGCAGATATTTAGAGTTTATATTTGATTTTGTAGAAGGTGTGATCATTTTTATAGAACTCCTCCAGTTCTATGTAGAATTTCTCAATTTCTTCGTCTTTGTATGTGGATGTTGGTGCGGAGACAACGAAGATAGAAACTGCTGGTAGTGGGCCACATGTCTTTAAGTGTAATCATCCTATCCGGTTTGTTAGTCACTCAAATGAATCAATGTTCGCAGCCATGTTTGTATTGACAAGGATACCAACGCCACCGATGCCTCTTTCATCGCAAGTTCCGAGGAACAGCTCTTCTCCAGTGTCAAAGACAGCATGATGTGGTTGCCGCCACCTCATCTCAGTCAGACCAATGATGTCATACTTGATCATTTGTGTTTGCATTATCAGGTCCTCGATATATGCTTCCGATGCCAGTGTACGTGCATTGAAAGTACAGATAGTCATTTTAGTCTTCCTTTGTTTTGGCAGTTTAGTATGGCCCTGAGATTTTTTCAGGCCCTCTTTGTTCGTCCCTTGGTGCTGTCATATTAAGGACTCTTTCAGGGTCAGGAAGATAAACATTTTTTACTGGTTTTGGCATATTGAATACACGCCGGGCAGCTTGCCCGGCTTGCCATGATATATATATATATATATATATATATATATATATATATATATATATATATTATATATATGGGTATATATGTATATATATATTTTTTTTTTTTGAGAAGGTAGCTTTAAGTCAGAAAAAGAAATCTTCACCAGAGATTCCTAAGTGACCTTACAAGGCAGCTGTTAGAAGGGGCAGTGTTCTTCAGTTAGGTGATAATGAGAGGTGGCATGATGATGTATTTGCTGAGAAAGAAGTGGAACAACGAGGATGAAGAGAGTCCCAGGTCATCTCAGTCTGCCTCCTCTCAGGAGGATGGACTTTGAGGAACCTTTTCACCAGTTTTGTGTTTCCTTCTTTGTTGCGGTCGTTGTGGCTGCAGTTTCCGCTCTGTTGTCTTAAGTTGTTTCTCTCTTCTTTGCATTGCCCTGGCTACAGCATCCACTCCGCTGTTTCTCTCTGGCGTTGCAGTTGCCGTGGTTGTAATGTTCGCTCCACCGCAGCCGCCTCTTAAGCACCGATCAGGAGAGGGGGCTGTGAGATCCTGTGAGATCCAAAATATCAAGATTGCTACACATGACAAAAGGCCATAATTGGTGAATTATATATATGATATATATCATATATATGTATATATATATAATGACTTTTCTTTTCTTCTTCTTTTTTTGGTTTTTGGGTCACACCCAGCAGTGCTCAGGGGTTGCTCCTGGCTCTGCATTCAGAAATTACTCCTGGTAGTGCTCAGGGCAACGTATGGGATGCCAGAGATAAAACCCACGTTGGCTGCATGCAAGGCAAATGCCCTACTTACTGGACTATCGCTCTATCCCCTAGCCTGACTTTTCCTATTTTTAGTGTAAGTAATATAAAGAACCTACCTCATTAACATAATATTAATAATAATAATTATTGTATAGGAGAGAAAGTAATGGTAGTGCATTTATACAAAACCCACAAGAAAAGAATGAAGAAAATAGCAGAAAAAAGTAGATAGAGCACTATCACAAAAATAAATAGCTCAGGTGTAAATAAAAATATCACTGTATCACTGTCTTCCCATTGTTCATCGATTTGCTCGAGTGGCACTAGTAACATCTCCATAAGTCCTGTCACAAGCAAGTGTAACTCCAAGAGCATCTGCTTGCTCCAGGGACAGGAAGAGCCCCCAAACCATTCTTCAGGTCATGGAACTGAGGTCCATAATTGTTACTAGTTTTTGGCATAACAAGTAAATAACATTGTTCCATGGCAAAGCCTGGCAATGTTAGCTTGCCAGGCTCCGCCATGTAGGTGGTATAGTCTCAGTAGAAGGCTCTCATCTCGAGCATTTACTGATGAAACTTAAATGGGAAAGATCAAGTTTCCTCTTGGATGGAGCTCTGAGGAACTATGGAGTCTGGATGTTGAGAATGACCACATGAGGTGTGGGTTGCTCTGGCTTGTTGCTAGGCTTACTGGTATCAGTTTGAATCTGACTAGAACTGTACACAAAGTATAAATGTGAAAGATCTTGGGAAGGACCTTATCCTAAAATTAGCATTCTCTAAGAATATCGCACGTCCACAAAGCGGCCGCCGCCCGAATGAAGCTGGGAGTCTGGTGTGAGTGGGTCTCTCTCTTCCAGGGCAACTGCCATGGAGGCGGAGGAAAGGGCAGGGCCCAAATCTCCACTCCGAGTCCAGCCAGCGTGGTGTCTCCCCGCACATGAGAGCAAACCCTTGGAGCAATGTTGGACTTGGCCAGGGGATGGCCCAGCCCCTTACCAGGAGGTCGGCTCCATGGGTTGCTTCCATGTGGGGCCGGCCGAGCAGCGCAGCTGTGGGTCTGAAGTGAATGGGTCTGGGTCTCTTCTGGGGTTGTAGATTAGCTGTGAGTCTGGTGTGGGTGGGTCTCTCTCTTCCGGGGCAACTGGCATGGAGGTGGAGGAAAGGGCAGGGCCCAAATCTCCACTCCGAGTCGGTCAGCGTGTCTCTCCCCCGCACATGAGAGCAAACCCTTGGAGCAATGTTGGATAAAAATATGACTATATATAATACCATGAGTTGCAACAATCAATGAAAAAATTACCTCTACAGAACAAGAACACAAATTAGAGTTTATATGATATAAAGGAAGTTACAGTGATACAACAAAAGAAAAATAATGGTAATTTCATCAGAAAGATGGCAAAACGAAGAAAGTCTATTTTAATTATGCTACCAAATATCTCAGAAATATTGCTCACTCATAGAAACATTGAAAAAATAAGTAGACCCAGGGAAATAGTTCAAAAGACTGCGATGAATGTCCTGCATGAAGAAGCCCTAAGTAACACATGGTCCCTGAGCACGCCAGTGAGTAGCGCTGCTGCACCTCAGTAATGCTAGGGAGAGTCCTCAGCCTAATAAGCAGAACCATATAAATAAGCTTTGTGAAGCCTTTAGAAAATAATCAAAAAGTTTGCAAAAAACAAACTAGAACCTATTCAATTTGTTAATACTTTGTTTTATTTTAGTCCCTGTGACATAATATTGTTACAATTAGGATTTTATGCACAAACATCCCAGCGCCACACCCCTCACCAGTGTCTGTTTCCCTCCACTATTTTCCCAGTGTCTCCTCCCAGCCAAAAATCTAAAAATTTTTAAGTAATCATTTAATTATGGGAAAACTTTGTTGTAATTAAAGATAAAAACATACTTCTCTGAAATAATAGCAGGAAATGTGAACATCCTACTTTTAGTAATGAACACATAATGAAGTGAAAGATGGATAAAGAAATAAATGACTGGTACACTGTATCATAAACTAATTAGACATAAAACAGACCATTCTACCCTACTACAGAGGAATGTAATTTTAATTTTTTATAAACACTGTATTTAAACTCTGGTTTACAAATTTGTTCATAATTCAGTTATGGGCTTTGATACCAATCCTACCTCCTGAGTGACCTTTCCAGCACCATTTTCCAAACCAACCCCCAAGCCTGTCCCCTTAGCAGGCACAAAATAATTTGTTTTATATTTCTTGTTACAATTAAATGGTTAAAAGAATTATCAAAAATACTTCAGTTCGGGGCCGGAGCGATAGCCCAGCGGGTAGGGCGTTTGTCTTGCACGCAGCCGGCCTGTGTCGGCCGGGTTTAATCCCCAGCATCCCATATGGTCCCCCGAGCACCGCCAGGAGTAATTCCTGAGTGCAGAGCCAGGAGCAACCCCTGAGCATTGTCAGGTGAAACCCAAAAAAGCAAAAAAAAAAAAAAAAAAACCAACTTCAGTAGAAGAAATTTTGTGAAAATTGCTTTATCTCTCCACCCAGGTTAAATTCTCATCTGATGATTTATTGAGCTGTTTGTTGCAAGTTGAACCTTCTGTGTTATTGTTTGTTGAGTACAGATGGCTTCTATATTACTTTCCCATCTAATATGGCGTGTTTCTACTGGAATCTCAGAGATTTAGTTCATGAATCTGAAGAGCAGAGCCAGTGGTTGAGTTGATGTGACAGCAGCTGTGGGGGTGGGTCAGAATATAATTTTTCTCAAATTACTTCCCTGCATTTTCCAGGAAGACTGTATGTAAGGCTACAAATACTGGTTTATTTTGATTTTGGGTCACACCCAGTAGCCCTCTGGTGGTCCTGCTACTCCTAGTTTGGGGACCACCTCAGTAGTGCTTAGAGGGCGATGCAATGCTAGGGCTGACGTCCTGCATGCAAATCACTTGATCACTTGATCACTTGAATCCCGTTATTCATCGATTTGCTCGAGCGGGCGCTAGTAACATTTCCATTGGACCCTATCACGTGCCAATGTAGCCCAATGGCATCTGGTTGATTCAGGAATATGAAGAGCCTCAAACCGTTCCTTCAGGGTCTTAACAAGGAATTCTGACCATCCTGTAGGTGTGCGGCCACGTGATCTTTTGATATCTCGTGGGATCCAGTTGGTAACGGCTCTAGTTCAGCGGTTGTCTCCAAATCGCATTACATGTCCAGCCCATCTGATTTTCGAAGCCTTGGCGAAGTGAGACAGCGTCACTGATTCTGGAATAGCGACGGAGGTCAGAACTCCAGATTCCTTCACTCACTTGAGTGAGACGTGATATTCCAAGCATAGCTCTTTCGATTCCTCTTTGGGAGACCCGAATAGCATTCTCATCCTGCTTTCGTAGGGCCCAGGTCTCTGAGGCGTATGTTAATGCAGGGAGAACAGTGGAGTCAAGAGATGTGCCCGGAGCCGGAGGTTCTTTGTCGCTATATCAGGAACACTGTCCTTTTAGCTATTTCTTCGATGCCTTTGAAGGCATTCCATGCTGCTCTCTTCCTCCTGCGCAGCTCAGGTTTTAGGTCATTCATCATGTTGACTTCTCGACCTAGGTACACATAACTGCTGCATTCAGAGATGTTTGTTCCATTGAGAGTGAATGGGGCCTCAGGAACTAGTTCATTTTTCATGAACATAGTTTTCTTCAGATGCAGCTGTAGACCTATCTTTCCACATTCTCGGTCAAAGTCAGCCAGCATTTGTGCCGCTTGGCTAATGTTTGGTGTTATTAGAACGATGTCAACAGCGAAGCGGAGGTGGTGTAGTTGCAGACCATCTATCTTCACTCCCATTCCTTCTCATTCTAATTGTCGCATGATGTTCTCGAGGGTGGCGCTGAAGAGTTTTGGTGAAATGGTATCACCCTGTCGAACCCCTCTTTTGACATCAATGATCACTTCTTTGTAGAATGGTGAGATCCTGGTGGTGAATCCCTAATACAGCTCAAGAAGGATCTTGATGTATTGGTTTTGAATGCCCTGTTTGGCTAGGGGCTTCGATGACTGTTTCAGTCTCCACAGAATCAAAGGCTTTCTGTAAATCAATGAACGTGAGACAGAGCGGCATCTTGTACTCCCTACAAACCTCAATGAGCTTGGTTACTGTGTGGATGTGGTCGATTGTGCTGAATCCTTTCTGGAAACCTGCTTGCTCGCATGGTTGTCCTTCATCTAGTGTTCTGCTAATCCTGTTCAGGATGACTCGTGTAAACAGCTTTTAGATGACAGACAACAGGCAGATGGGGTGATAGTTGCCGATGTCTTGAATATCTCCCTTTTTGAACAGTAGAACTGTCCTGCTGGTTTTCCATTGGGAGAGCACCTTTCATTTGGACAGGTAGCGTGTGAAGAACCGAGCTAGTGTATTGATGAGTACCGACGGCAGATTCTTCAGGTGTTCGGGTCTGACTTTGTCTGGGCCTGGTGCTGTTCCCTTCTTTACGCGAGATGGCATGTCGGATTTCAGAATGGAGAACGTTGGGAATGACATATCCATCCTGTGGAATTTGGTATGTGGGCAGGTGGATGTGGCTATCAAAGAGATTTGAGTAGAAGTCCTGGATAATCTTCTCCATTGCCTTTCTGGAAGATGTGATAGATCCATCAGGGTGTCGGAGGGCAGTCATCTTGGTCTTATAGTTGGCGATGGACAGGTGGGCGGTGTGAATGCTTTTCCCAGCTTCTACTGCATCTTCCAGTATTTCTGCTCTTCTGTCTTTGAGGTCTTTTTTATTGCTTCTCTGCACCGTTTAGCAAGCTTGGACGTTAGCATTTGGTCTCCTGAGGCTCGCGCCTTGCCATGTTGGCGAATGAGCTCAAGAGTTTCTGAAGACAAGCATCCTTTTGTGGCTTTCTCTCTCTCGGCATTCTTCGCGACAATCATGGAGGTGCTGAACCAGTC
>JAJIBD010026906.1:0-116879 GCA_021461705.1 Cryptotis parvus
ATGGAATTGAGGTCCGTAATTATTACTGGTTTTTGTCATATCAAATAAAACACGGGTAGCTTGCCAGGCTCTGCCAGTACATATTTATACATATACATAAATAAGCCTAAAACGCTATAGCCAGTTTCTTAATAATCACTTGATGATCACTTGATCACTTGAATCCCGTTATTCATCGATTTGCTCGAGCGGGCACCAGTAACATTTCCATTGGACCCTATCACGTGCCAATGTAGCCCAATGGCATCTGGTTGATTCAGGAATATGAAGAGCCTCAAACCCTTCCTTCAGGGTCTTGACAAGGAAGTCTGACCATCTTGTAGGTGGGCGGCCACGTGATCTTTTTGACATCCTGTGGGATCCAGTCGGTAATGGCACTAGTCCAGCGGTTGTCTCCAAATCGCATTACATGTCCAGCCCCATCTGATTTTTCGATGCCTTGGCAAACGAGACAGCATCCCTGATTCTGGAATAGCGACGGAGGTCAGAACTCCGGATTCCTTCTCTCACTTGAGTGAGGCATGATATTCCAAGCATAGCTCTTTCCGATTCCTCTCTGGGAGACCCGAATAGCATTCTCATCCTGCTTTCGTAGGGGCCCAGGTCTCTGAGGCGTATGTTAATGCAGGGAGAACGGTGGAGTCAAAGAGATGTGCCGGAGCCGGAGGTTCTTTGTCCTTTCAGCTATTTCTTCGATGCCTTTGAAGGCATTCCATGCCGTCTCTCTCTCCTCCTGCGCAGCTCAGGTTTTAGGTCGTTCATCATGTTGCTTCTCGACCTAGGTACACATAACTGCTGCATTCAGAGATGTTTGTTCCATTGAGAGTGAATGGGGCCTCCGGAACTAGTTCATTCTTCATAAACATGGTTTTCTTTAGATTCAGCTGTAGACCTACCTTTCCACATTCTCGGTCAAAGTCAGCCAGCATTTGTGCCGCTTGGCTAATGTTTGGTGTTATTAGAACGATGTCATCAGCGAAGCGGAGGTGGTGTAGTTGCCGACCATCTATCTTCACTCCCATTCCTTCCCATTCTAATTGTTGCATGATGTTCTCAAGGGTGGCGCTGAAGAGTTTTGGTGAAATGGTATCACCCTGCCGAACCCCTCTTTTCACATTAATGATCACTTCTTTGTAGAATGGTGAGATCCTGGTGGTGAATCCGTAATACAGCTCACGAAGGATCTTGATGTATTGGGTTTTGAACACCCTGTTTGGCTAGGGCTTCGATGACTGCTTCAGTCTCCACAGAATCAAAGGCTTTCTGTAAATCAATGAACGTGAGACAGAGCGGCATCTTGTACTCCCTACAAACCTCAATGAGCTTGGTTACTGTGTGGATATGGTCGATTGTGCTGAATCCTTTCCGGAAGCCAGCTTGCTCGCATGGTTGTCCTTCATCTAGTGTTCTGCTAATCCTGTTCAGGATGACTCGTGGTAAACAGCTTGTAGATGACGGACAACAGGCAGATGGGGCGATAGTTGCCGATGTCGTGAATGTCTCCCCTTCTTGAACAGTAGAACTGTCCTGCTGGTTTTCCATTGGGAGGGCACCTTGCATTGGACAGGTAGCGTGTGAAGAGCCGAGCTAGTGTATTGATGAGTACCGACGGCAGATTCTTCAGGTGTTCGGGTCTGACTTTGTCTGGGCCTGGTGCTGTTCCCTTCTTTACCGACGAGATGGCATGGCCGGATTTCGAGAAGGGAGAACGTTGGGAATGACATATCCATCCTGTGGAATTGGTATGTGGGCAGGTGGATGTGGCTATCAAAGAGATTTGAGTAGAAGTCCTGGATAATCTTCTCCATTGCCTTTCTGGAAGATGTGATAGATCCATCAGGCGTCGGAGGGCAGTCATCTTGGTCTTATAGTTGGCGAAGGACAGGCGGGGCGGTGCGAATGCTTTTCCCGGCTTCTGCTGCATCTTCCAGTATTTCTGCTCTTCTGTCTTTGAGGTCTTCTTTTATTGCTTCTCTGCACCGTTTAGCAAGCTTGGACATTAGCATTTTGGTCTCCTGAGGCTCGCGCCTTGCCACGTTGGCCGAATGAGCTCAAGAGTTTCTGAAGACAAGCGTCCTTTTTGTGTCTTTTCTCTCTCTCAGCATTCTTCGCACAATCATGGAGGTGCTGAACCAGTCGGTTGTATTCTTCATTGATGTCGTCAATGATGGTATCTTCCCATGTTGCTGCAATGGTGCCAAAGAGTTCCCAGTTGGTGGTCATTCTTAATCTTTCCAGCCTTTTCTCCCCTTTAGGGAAGTAGAATTTTGCACGAAGGAGACGGTGCAAAATTCTTTTTTTCAGAACTCCCTCCAATTCTACATGGAATTGGAGGAGTTCTTTAAAAAGATCACACCTTCTAAGATCATAGTCGGTGATTTTAATGCCAAGATAGGACCAAGAAGATCGGCTGAAGAACCAGGGGACCCAGGGCCTAGAATGGGCCCCAGGGACCCTGGGCCTAGAATGGAACAACAGGGTGAGAGACTATCTGAGTTCATCATGTCCACCAAGACCATTCATGGGAACTCACAGTTCCAGAAAGCTGAAGCTAAACATTGGACATGGGAATCTCCTGGCAGACAGTTTCCACAATGAAATTAACCAAGCATCATCTTCATCACGCGGTTTTGTCTGACCGATGTAGCTGTCTGCCCAAATTCCAAACAGGATCAGACCACTGTCTCCTTCTTAATAAATATTTAATGAATTTCAGATTATAAATGTTTGGGATGTTGGGCCAGAAATGTTGAGGTTTCCGCCTGCTTCTGCTGCTTCTGTGCTCAGAGGTCAGTAGTGGCAGTGCCTGGGGGGCGCATGCAGTGCTGGTGGTCATAGCTGGGTGGCTGTATTCAAAGTGAACCCTTTAACACCTCTATTATATTTCTTGCCATCGAATACTTTGAATGAATCTAAACCCGGTTTTACATTTAAATCTTTTAGAAAAAATTGTGATCTAAGGGAAGCATGCCATCTTTGGAGACATAGCTTTTTTAAATAACTCTGAGAAAATGCAAATTTGCATTTTAAAGATTTCAATCAAGAGGCCCTTTTATTGAAGTCCTGTGAGTTGCTCTCCCATCAGTACGGACTCTTAGCTCTTCTGCTTTTACAACAGTGTCAGAGGCGGGTGCTGAAGATAGAGCATGTGACCAACGTTGTGCTTCAGGTCTGGGCAACAGTGCAGCCAGGAGAGCTCTTGCCTTGCACAGGGCCAGCCCGAGTTAGAGCCCAAGGACCCCATGGTGCCCCCCCAAGCCCTGTAGGAGTCATTTCTCAGTGCAGAACCAGGAGAAACTACTGAGCATCACCCCAAAATCAAATGGAAATAACTTGTGCTTCATTCTTCTCTGGGTCACTGCATAATCTATTGATGTTAAATGTCAAGTTTAAATATTTAAATAAAGTCTATTTTGCTCAGTACTAGATAGCTATTTTGATTCTTTCCCTCTTCTTTCTAGTATACAATAAGCCTCAAATGCAGTTTGTATGGGTTTGTAGTCCCTAATAAAATATCACTAGACATATATTTTGAATGTGTTAAAGATTGTTATTTTTTATTAAAATTTAATCTAGTGGACAGATTTAGTGTAGAGCAAATTTCAGATAAGTTTTGGTTAGATATTGTTAATGGTGGTTGAGTTAATTTCTTTTCAGACAGTTATTTCTTATTTTTCATCTGTTATTAAACTGTTGCTATTTTATTTATTTTTTCCTGCTATTTTAATAGCCTTAAAATGTTTTTATTTTATTGAATCACCATGCAATAGACCATTACAAAGATGTTCATGATTGGGTTTCATTCACAGAGTATTCCAACACCCATCCCTCCACCTAAGACTATCCTTTAAAATATTTTTTTAATTTCAGATTTAAAAAACTTAATATTTTTTATTTATAAACTATCATTTATATTTTTTCACAATTTTCACTATTTGTCCTCAATCTGTTACATAAAGTAGCACTTCTTGGATATGCAAATTTGCATTTTCCTTCCCCCGATGTATGAGAACATCTAGTGACAGTTATTTGAGTTACAGCTCCATAAGAAAAGATATAACTCTTGTTTAAACAATGTTGTTTGAGTAATGTTTAAATAACTGTTTAAATAATATCATGCAGTAAATAAGGAAAAATATTGAAGTTTTTATTTAAAAAAGAACACAATAAATGTATGTTAGTATTTTCATTGCATTGAAAGAATGCTGGGTTGTGTTGTTGGCAGGATACTTACCATAAGCCTGAAACACGCAGAATTGGGTTATTATGTAGAAGTTCGAAGCATATCCTTATTTAGTAGAAGGTTTGTATCCTTGGAGCTGGAGAGATAGTGCCGCAGTGGGCCCCTTGCCTCTCACGAGGGCAGACCCAGGTCTCATCCCCAGTACCACCCAGGTTTTCCACAAGTGCTACGAGAGTGTACCTGAGCACAGAGTCAGGAATCAGCCCTGAGCATCTCTGTGTGGTGGCCCAAGACTAAAATGAGAAAGGGAGCGGGAAAGAGAGAGAGAAAAGAGAGAGGGAGAGAGAGAAAAGAGGTTTGCATAAATTGTTTCACTAGGAGTATGCAAAATAGTACTCTAAGTGCGATTTTCTAGTCATGGCAAGAGGGGATAGAACGGAAGCTTCCTTCGAGATTAGAACTGCATACCGAACATTAGGCAGAAATTTATAGGGCAAAAGGGATCAAATATCAAAGAGAGAGAAAGAAACTGAGCACAAAAGGAACGTCTCCAAACATGAATGTACAATGAACATGGCTACATGCTCGGGAAAGTCATGTGAGCTCAGTGTGGAGACAGCTGATGACGAGGCTTTCCTCTACCTTCACAGTCGTGGGTCAAGGGGCCCCTTTACCTGAAAGGAATTATATCCCCAACAGTGTGTGCCGAGGAAGTGAAATTCATGATATTTCAAATTAAAAGTTGAATAATTGTAAGAATAAAGGGAAAAAATTGTCATCAAGTTTTTTTAAGCTCTAGGGACACATCAGATGATTGTGATCTTCTCTTACTGGAACTGAATGAAAGATGTTTGTGGATAAAGATGATGAATTTGCTCCACAGCATAGTTCACTGATGCGTTGTGGGAAACACAAGTATGAAAGCATCTAAGTGAAAACACAGCTTTATTTCAGAGACACTTCCCATTCTAAATATGGATTTGTTTTTGTTTGGTTTTGAAGCCACTCTTGATCATGCTCAGGGCTTGCTCCTGGCTCTGTGCTCAGGGATCACTCCTATCAGGGCTCATGGGACCCTACGGGGTGCTCGGGATTGAACCGCAGTTGGCTACATGCAGAGCAAGTGTCTCACTCACTGTGCTATCATCAGGATCCTATAATTCCAGTTTTATCATTTAAGGTCATGCATGTGTGAGTATTAATATATCTGCTCTCTCTTCTGCAACTCAACATTAGAAAGGCAGCTGAAAAGTTTTGTTAACTTTGCTCAATTTGTGAAGAGGTATGTACAGTACAAGAGTCACAGGTTTGGTGAAATTTGCTTTGGATTCGGGAAGGGATAAATGAAGATTTACATGTGCTTTGATAGTGACTAAACTGAACCCAAATTGTGAGTTCAGATATCAGAATAATGTGCTTGAAAATGTGAATTGAATGTATTTTTTAAAATCTCTATATCAGACGATAGCACAGAAGAGAGGGCATTTGCCTTGTAATTGGCCAACCTGGGTTCGATCCCCGGCATCCCATATGGTCCCCCAAGCACTGCCAGGAGTTATTCCCAAGTACAGAGTCAGAAGTAACCCTGAGCACTGCTGGGTGAGGCCCAGAAACAAACAAACAACTACAAAAAACAAATTTGAACCATGGCAAAAATGGCTGTTTTCTTTCTGGCCACCAGGGCAGGACTTGGAAAAAAGGGAGTATCACAGGATGGAGGGGTGGGGCGGGGGATGAAAATCTCTGCCACTGCTGAATTTGGGGTCTCCTCCAAGTAACAGAGGATTGTTTAGTGGCAGCCTGAAGATTTTAATGCAGCGTCATTTCTTTTACCACTTGTCCCCCGCAAGGATTATGAATCACCACATTGGATTATCTTCAATTACAGCTTGAAATGATATGATTTTAAATACTAATTTTTCTGTCTTCCATCATCTACCAACTCAGAGCTTCTTTAGCAAGCTACAAATGCAGCAACAGAATAAGTAACAGTCTTGGGGTAAGCCCTGAAGCCTCTGACCATCTTGTTAGTGGGTGTGTAATTATGATGCTTGCACTAATGACAGAGAGGAACAGATGTCTCAGGGGTGTCACGCAGCTGAATCTCTGGTATGCTACTGTCAGTTCCTCGGAAGAAAAGGAATTTGCCTTCTCATGCAGTCTCCTGGTCTTGCATTCTGAGTATCTGCAGATGGAGCATCGTTATCATGTGTAAATCTCTTCCCTTACCAAGTGATTCTCCATGGGAAGCATCTTGGCCTCAATATGCCCTCTGCTTCCTGCTCAGTAAAATGAGAGTAATAATGCTTGTCAACGCGTGACTTGTTGACGACAGAGCAATGTGTTTCAAGGGAATCAGAGAGACAGACTGATCGTCGTAGAAACAATGATGAATGTCAGCATCAGGAGAATGGGTAAAGAACTCCTCAACTCTGAACAGAATCCATTCCAAAGACTGTTTGTACTCGGAAATTGTCAGTCATCATAATTGATTTCGCCAGTGCTTTGGCACTTGTTCTGTAGTAAAATGAGCTCTAAGAATTAATTGCAGTTGACTTCAATTAGTCATGAAAATATCACATGGAAAGGAATCTCTAAGCACTTTTTCCTTATTTGACTGATAGGAGCACAAATAAAAGTATTCTTTTTTATATATATATATATATATTACTTAATTTAAACTCCATGATTTACAAAGTACAAAGTTTTTCATGATACAGTTCTTAGAAATATTCATCGCTCAACACCAATCCCACCGCCAGTGTGCTCAACCACCACCCAAAGACCCTAATTTCCCAACCCACCCTATCCCCAACTCTGCTCCCCTAGCCTGCACTAATTATATTGACCATTACAGCCCATATATGGGAATGGTATTTATAAAGTCATGACATTTTTCTGGTTGTTATGTGTGAATCTGGCCCACTTGTGTTCTTGCATTAACTTTATGAATATCTATAAGCGTGAAATTTCTATAACGTGGGTTTCTACTAGTCAACCCCAAACCCACCTTCATTGCACCAACACTTATTTCAAGTTTTCTCAACTCTGTTTGAGCCTATCCTGAGCATACACTGAATAATCTATTCTATATTGCTTATTAGAGCTAATTCTCTAAATACATTGAGGAATATAGTCTTAGAAGGAATTCAATGAAGATTATTAAATCTCACTATGGACCCACTGGACCATTTGAGCCAGAAATTATCAGGACTGGAGCAATAGTCCAACAGGTAGGGCATTTGACTTGCATGCAACTGACCCGGTTTCAATCCCTGGCATCCCATATGGTCCCTGAGCACTGCCAGGAGTAATTCCTGAGCAAAGAGCCAGAAGTAACCCCTGAGCATTGCTGGGTCACTCGATCACTTGATCACTTGAATCCCGTTATTCATTGATTTGCTCGAGCGGGTGCCAGTAACATTTCCATTGGACCCTATCACGTGCCAATGTAGCCCAATGGCTACATTGATTCAGGAATATGAAGAGCCTCAAACCCTTCCTTCAGGGTCTTAACAAGGAAGTCTGACCATCTTGTAGGTGGGTGGCCACATGATCTTTTGACATCCCTTGGGATCCAGTCGGTAACGGCTCTAGTCCAGCGGTTGTCTCCAAATCGCATTACATGTCCAGCCCATCTGATTTTCGATGCCTTGGCAAACGAGACAGCGTCCCTGATTCTGGAATAGCGACAGAGGTCAGAACTCCGGATTCCTTCACTCACTTGAGTGAGACGCGATATTCCAAGCATAGCTCTTTCGATGCCTCTCTGGGAGACCCGAATAGCATTCTCATCCTGCTTTCGTAGGGCCCAGGTCTCTGAGCCATATGTTAATGCAGGGAGAACAGTGGAGTCGAAGAGATGTGCCCAGAGCCGGAGGTTCTTTGTCCTTTTAGCTATTTCTTCCATGCCTTTGAAGGCATTCCATGCCGCTCTCTTCCTCCCTGCGCAGCTCAGGTTTTAGGTCATTCATCATGTTGACTTCTCAACCTAGGTACACATAACTGCTGCATTGAGAGATGTTTGTTCCATTGAGAGTGAATGGGGCCTCAGGAACTAGTTCATTTCTCATGAACATAGTTTTCTTTAGATTCAGCTGTAGACCTATCTTTCCATATTCTCGGTCAAAGTCAGCCAGCATTTGTGCTGCTTGGCTAATGTTTGGTGTTATTAGAACGATGTCATCAACGAAGCGGAGGTGGTGTAGTTGCCGACCATCTATCTTCACTCCCATTCCTTCCCATTCTAATTGTCTCACGATGTTCTCGAGGGTGGCACTGAAGAGTTTTGGTGAGAT
Organism: Cryptotis parvus; assembly: GCA_021461705.1. Classification (NCBI taxonomy): domain Eukaryota; kingdom Metazoa; phylum Chordata; class Mammalia; order Eulipotyphla; family Soricidae; genus Cryptotis; species Cryptotis parvus. The sequence goes on from JAJIBD010026906.1 coordinate 8,482, forward strand.
GGTATCACCCTGTCGAACCCCTCTTTTGACATCAATGATCACTTCTTTGTAGAATGGTGAGATCCTGGTGGTGAATCCGTAATACAGCTCACGAAGGATCTTGATGTATTGGGTTTGAACACTCTGTTTGGCTAGGGCTTCAATGATTGCTTCAGTCTCCACAGAATCAAAGGCTTTCTGTAAATCAATGAACGTGAGACAGAGCGGCATCTTGTACTCCCTACAAACCTCAATGAGCTTGGTTACTGTGTGGATATGGTCGATTGTGCTGAATCCTTTCCGGAAACCTGCTTGCTCGCATGGTTGTCCTTCATCTAGTGTTCTGCTAATCCTGTTCAGGATGACTCGTGTAAACAGCTTGTAGATGACAGACAACAGGCAGATGGGGCGATAGTTGCCGATGTTGTGAATGTCTCCCTTCTTGAACAGCAGAACTGTCCTGCTGGTTTTCCATTGGGAGGGCACCTTGCATTCGGACAGGTAGCGTGTGAAGAGCCGAGCTAGTGTATTGATGAGTACCGACAGCAGATTCTTCAGGTGTTTGGGTCTGATCTTGTCTGGGCCTTGTGATGTTCCATTCTTTACCGATGAGATGGCATGTCGGATTTCAGAAGGGAGAACGTTGGGAATGACATATCCATCCTGTGGAATTTGGTATGTGGGCAGGTGGATGTGGCTATCAAAGAGATTTGAGTAGAAGTCCTGGATAATCTTCTCCATTGCCTTTCTGGAAGATGTGATAGATCCATCAGGGCATCGGAGGGCAGTCATCTTGGTCTTATAGTTGGCGAAGGACATGCGGGCAGTGCGAATACTTTTCCCAGCTTCTGCTGCATCTTCCAGTATTTCTGCTCTTCTGTCTTTGAGGTCTTCTTTTATCGCTTCTCTGCACCGTTTAGCAAGCTTGGACGTTAGCATTTGGTCTCCTGAGGCTCGCGCCGTGCCACGTTGGCGAATGAGCTCAAGAGTTTCTGAAGACAAGCGTCCTTTTTGTGTCTTTCTCTCTCTCGGCATTCTTCGCACAATCATGGAGGTGCTGAACCAGTCGGTTGTATTCTTCATCGATGTCATCAATGATAGTATCTTCCCATGTTGGTGCAATGGTGCCAAAGAGTTCCCAGTTGGTGGTTGTTCTGGGAGTTCTCTTCTTAAACATTGCAGCTTTTTCTCCCGTTGTGGGAAGTAGAATTTTTGCACGAAGGAGACGGTGGTCCGATCCTGTCTGGAATTTGGGGACAACAGCAACATCGGTCAGACAAAACCGTCGATTGAAGATGATGTGGTCAATTTCATTGTGGAACTGTCCACCAGGAGATTCCCATGTCCAACGTTTCGCTTCAGCCTTCTGAAACTGTGAGTTCCCATGAATAGTCTTGGTGGACATGATGAACTCAGATAGTCTCTCACCCTGTTCGTTCCATTCTAGGCCATGGGTCCCGATGTGGAGTTCTTCAGCTGATCTTCTCGGTCCTATCTTGGCATTAAAATCACCGACTATGATCTTGTAGAAGGTGTGATCTTTTTTATAGAACTCCTCCAATTCCATGTAGAATTTCTCAATTTCATCTCCAAATTTACCTCCAAATTACCATAAATATTCTACCCACCCCTCTGAGAGAGCCCTACTACGTAATGAGAATATAGCGCCCGCATGGCAGAGCCTGGCAAGCTGTCCGATGCATGTTCGATATGCCAAATCCAGTAACAAAAATGTTTATTTTCCTGACCCCGAAAGAGCCCTTAATAGGGCAGCAGTAAGAAAGGCAAACAAGCAGTGCCTGATAAAATTTCACGGCTGTCCTAGGCTGCCAAAATGAAGAAGGACTAAAATGACTGTCTGTGCTTTCAATGCATGTACGCTGGCATCGGAAGCATATATTGAGGATCTGATGGTGCAAGCGCGAAAGATCAAGTATGACATCATTGGTCTGACTGAGACGAGGAGGGGTCAGTCGCATCATGCTGTATTTGACACCGGAGAAGAATTGTTCCTCGGAACATGTGATGAAAGAGGCGTCGGTGGCGTTGGTGTCCTTGTCAACATGAACATGGCTGTCAACATTGATTCATTTGCATGCCTAACAAACCGAATAGGACGATTACACTTGAGGAGATGTGGCCCACTGCCAGCAATTTCTATCTTCATTGTCTATGCACCAACATCCACATACTAAGAAGATGAAATTGAGATGAGCATTGCTGGGTGTGATCAAAAAAGAAAAAGAAAAGAAAAGAAAAGAAAAAGAAATTATCAATATGTTCCTACAGAACAATCACTGTGACCACACACTTGTGATTGTATGCCTCATACTTAATTCTATCAAATGTGATCGAATACCTGGCACAACAGTATATTGGGCTTTGAGATATCTCGCGGTTGCTTTGTGGGTTCCAGAACTCACTGTCCCACCTGGGTGCTTCATGTTCAGCCTGGCACTGGTAGAACCAGTAGCAGCTCTGCCGTTTGTCTGCATCTCTGGATCATGGCTGGTCAGCATGATTGCATTGGTGCCGGAAGCAGTTCGTGGGTGTGGCCACTGGGCCTCCCTGAGGAGACAGAGGTGGGGAGGGTCCCCATCTCCAGCCCCACAAAAAGCCTGGTGAGATTAGCTGCAGTGACAGGCATACCTGGGTTTGAAAATGGTTTCTCTCTTAGGTGGGGCTCTGACGAGCTGTGGAGTCTGGCCTTGAAAATGGCTGTGATTGTGGTGCATGAAGTTTTTCTGGCTTCTGAGGCTTTATTAGGGTGGGCTGCGACCAGAACCTGACCTCTTCTGGGCGCTTCATCTTCAGCCTGGTACGGGTAGAACCGATAGCAGCTCTGCCGTTTGTCTGGGTCTCTGGATCATGCTCGTCATCATGACTGCATTGGAGACGGAAGCAGTTTGTGGGCACTGTCATTGGGTCTTCCAGGGGGGTTAAAATATTCTTAATATGTAGGAAACCCTATCCTTAACATGATTGTTTCCCATCATAAATGACAGCACCTCGGATAATTTTGGGGGGCCACACCTGGTGCAGCTCTGCACTCAAGGATTCATTCCTGGAGACACACAGTATATGACATGCAGAGAATTGAACCTGGGTGGGCTACATGCTAGGCAAGAGCACTACCTGCTGGACTATCTCTCCAGGCCCTCAAAAAATGTTTAAATGTGCAGGAAAAAGTTCTTTAAATGGAAACATGATGGTCAACAACATCAAGATATCTAAACTGGGTTCAGTTATATTTAATAAAATCCTCAACCCCAAATACTCAGGGACTATAATAACAATTTTCCTCCAGGATGAACAAATTAAGAAGTAACCTAGTGCAACAGAGTGACATGTGCCAAGGATCCCAAGAATCCTCGCTTTAACTGCTAGTTTGGTGTATGTGTTTGACCTTCAGCTGACAGCAGATAGGTCAGAAAAGCTATTTGTTGAACTATTATCAGGCATCGCCCAGAACTGGCCCAGGAGGTTTGATTTAACAGAATGCCTGTTTCTGTCGAAAGCCTGCCCAGACTGAGTCTCTCCTTTTGTATTTTGCAGGTAAGTGTGAATGTGGCCGATGCACTTGCTACCCGCCAGGGGATGGCAGAGTGTACGGGAAGACTTGTGAGTGCGACAACCGGCGCTGTGCAGGCCTGGACGGTGTGGTGTGCGGAGGTGAGCACGTCCCTCTGCCTCCCTTAGCCTCCTGCACCCCTTCTCCCCTCTCTTTAAAAATATTTACATTTAAAACTAAAAATCATGTACAATTACAACAGCCACAAATGCAGTTAGATTTGCCATATGCAATTGCATTTTTATTTCTCCAGCTCTTGGTTAGAGATGGGGGAGTACACTGACACTGTCCCCTAAAAATTACCGAGACTAAGTCCCAGGAACATAGACTTTGTGACAATTGACTATTTTTTAGAATTTTTTCATTACCCTGCCCCTTAAAATCGGATGTGGGGAGTGAGGGAGGAGATACTGTACAAGGGTTAAGGCATTTGCCTTGCATCCAGCAGTCCCTGATTTTATCCCTGACCTCTTGTATGTCCCTCAAACACTGGCAGGAGCGACCCTAGAGCTCAAAGCCAGGAGTAAGCCCTGAGCACCACTGGACGTGGCTCCAAAGTATAAACTAAACAAAAAGGCAATCTGATGGAAAAGGAAGACTTAGAACAAAACAGCAGTAAGAACAGAGGCTAGTTTGAATGCTAGAAACAAATGTTGACTAAGTTGTCACAATGGCACTGGGGCCCAAGAAAGAGCTTACTGAAAGTAATGATCTGTGCAGAGAGAGGATGAGGCAGAAGAGGGAGTCAGCCAAGGTGAAGCAGAGAGGACAGTCCCAGAGGTGGAAGGCACAGAATCGCTTAGCTGAGCCTCATCCTGGGGAGAAAACTGGGTTGAGATGAGTCTCGTTTCAGTCTCGTGAGACTTGAGATTGCAAGAAGAAATGTGCTCATTACGGCTTCTTCCGCATTCCAGTACAATTTAGGTGAGCTCGGGATGGACTTGTCCCATAATAATTGAAGAGTGATTCTTTAAAAAGAAAGATCATAAAGCCAGTGGGAAAATATAGCTGGGGGAAGGAGTGGAATATACATACAACTTAAGTATGTGTGTTCAGCTTGTAGTAAGGTTGGGGTAGCATCGTTTTCCCCACTTTGGTTTACAATTATTTTGTTTGGGGGCATCATACCCGGCAATGCTCAGGGGTTACTGCTAGCTCTGTGCTCAGGATTTACTTCTGCCAGTGCTCAGGGGACCCTAGATGATGCTAGGGGCCAAACCTGGGCCACTGTGCAAGAAAAGCAACCTACTCGCTCTGCTCTCTCCAATCCCTCCGTTACCGTTAATGGTAGGGTTCATGTACACAGTGTTCTAACACAACAGTCTGTACCAGAGTACCCCTTCTTAACTGACCCATTCCCCCATGCCTCATCATGACAAGTGTTCAAACACAACAGTCTGCACCAGAGTACCCCTTCTTAACTGACCCATTTCCCCCATTCCCCATCCTGAGAAGTTCAATTCTGTAGTCTGGTAATCAGATTCTGTTGCCTTTGGCCACTTGCTTTATCATCTAATAACCACATAGTCTATCTCTATCCTCTCTTGAACCAACTATAAGACATTTTTTATTTGATCAGTACCATGCTCTTCATTCCATTCTCTGTGCGCCCAGGGAAAGGCTCTCCCTTAATAACTGCTGTGTTCTGTGACTTATCTCACTCTATCCTCGCGGCAAGCCCTAGGGGGACCGCTGCTCCTCTCTCTGCCTTTCACAAATGGGAAAGTGAGGTGAAGGCTGGAGGCGTTAATGTCCCCTCACTGAAAAGTGGCAGATCCAGGATTTGGGTTGTGATATTCAGTTCACAGATATGTATTTTTACAGCTTTCCAGAGGTGACATCAAACTGTTTTTGATTTTATCTAACTCTACTCTTGGTTTATAGCTTTCCCTTGCTGGTGATATTCACCAGACATATCTAAACACATCGTTATAATTCTTGTTGAGCTCATTAACTCGTTAACTATAGAATCTCTCTCTACAAACAAACCCCAGGCCTAGAACCTAGAAACTATTTTGCATGCCTGATTTTACATTTTACAGCATAGTCACTTTCCCTCTGACAAGTAGCATCTGTCTTCTTGCCCAGCCACACTGGGGACTAGATCAAAATGGTTAATGTTGAAACCATATATATACCTATATATGGTTTATATATACATATATATGGTTTATATATATCCATTAAATTGTACATCTCTTTCTCTGAGGGAAACTTCCTACTTCCTTTTCTTTTTCTTTCCAAAATTGGGAAGGGAATCAAAGATGAAATCACAATAGAAATCTCCCTGTTTGATGAACTCAAACATGAACTGAGGAAGTGGGACAATCCCTGGCAAAGTGGCAATTTTTAGACTAATTTTTTACCTGCAAATCTAAAATTTGAGTTTTGTTTTCATCTACCAGGAGTCATCTCTGATGGGGGGCATTAGCTTCAATTGTTCAAACCGGTAAGAGAACAATGACTAAATTCAAGAACAATTTACTTGATTTACAAGAAGAATTTTAATAATATACACAGACATATTTTCTTTCATATACAACTGAATAAAAATGTAATACAAATTGTAATACAAATGTTAGAACTCCCTGTAGAGAAACTTGAATTCAGGTAGAGACAGGATTTGAGTGCAGGTAATTTGCTGGAAAGATGAAGGAGAAACTGACGGAAAGTGTGGCCAGGAAGGGAAGTAGCTGGTTGAGACCCACTGGCATAGTGCTGCAAGATAGTGCGGAAGGCAGGGGATTTCCTTGCATATTGCCAACCCGGGTTTGATTCTTGGCACCCCATATGGGTGCGTACTGCCCTGCATACTGCCAGGAATAGTTCCTGAGTGCACAGCCAGGAGTAACCCTTGAGCATTTCTGGGGGTTACCCTAAACAAAATAACAAAAAGCAAAACCATAAAAGAGAGCAGTGGTGAAGAGTTATTTATATAAATATCTGAACCAAAGAACCAGCAAAACTGAAGGCATGAGATCAAAACTACAGTAATAAAACTTACAGATGTGCCTGTTAAGGAGGCATGCCAGGTGTATGTGTGTGTGTTTGTGTGTGTGTGTGTGTGTGTGTGTGTGTGTGGTAAGGAGGCATGCTGGGTGTATGTGTGTGTGTGTGGTAAGGAGGAATGCTGGGTGTATATGTGTGTGTGTGGGGTAAGGGAAGCATGCAGGGTGTATTGTGTATATGTGTGTGTGTGTGTGTGTTTGTGTGGAAGGAGGCATGCCCGTGAATGTGGGGGGGTGTTGAAGGAAACCTGGGGACATTACTGGAAGGAAGCTGACACTGGTGAAAATTGTATACCAGCAATTCAGCTTTGTAAATCATGTGCCATAAATTAAAAACAACAACATAAACAAGCAAACATAAAAATTATGTATTAGCACCCACCTAACCCCACTGAGTTAGCCAGAGCTTCTTTCAAGTGCAAGCGGGTGAAGCTCTTGAAGCCTGTGCGAGCAACAGGTCTCTGAGGTTCCCGTCAGTCTTTGGTAGCACTGTCTCTGGAGGCATGTTACCACCAAGTCCAGCAGGACTCTGGGTGCAGACGTGTGAGCTAGAAACAACCTTCAGGCAGAGAGCACCATGTGGCTACGAGGTGATGGACATAACCAAAATGGTAAGGATGGTGCAGTGTGACCACAGTTCTGAAATATTCCCACAACGCTCATGTCAGAGGGTCCAGGTAACTTCACTGAAGAGTGAGGAAGACTCTGATAAAGGTTCACATCGCCTAGAGGTTGTGGGCCACCGAAAATCCATAAAGTCAGTTCATCTATTATCATATGCAGGCACCAGTAACATTTCCTAAAGACAGTCATTTTAGTCCTTCTTTGTTTTGGCAGCCTAGGATGGCCTTGAAATTTTATCAGGCACTGCTTGTTCGCCTTTCTTACGGCTGCCTTATTAAGGGCTCTTTCAGGGTTAGGAAAATAAACATTTTTGTTACTGGTTTTGGCATACAAACATGCATCGGACAGCTGTGCCAGGTGGGCGCCATACTCTCATTATCTTGTGGGGCTCTCTCAGAGGGGTGGGTAGAATATTCATGGTAATTTGGAGGTAAATCGCGGGGCTGCACACTGGCAGTGTGCAATGGGGAAAGCTGGTATCTGCTCTGCCGGGTGTATCTGTGTCTGTGGCTCAAAAATTCCTGAGGTTCAAATACTCTCCTCTGAAGGGCGGGTCTCTGCAGGGTGGGTCCTTGTAGACTGGGTTTCTGACAAGCCAGGCTGGAGACTCACTTAATCTCTTGGGTGGAGATCTTACCAACTGGCCCTGAATGTTACTGGTGCCCGCTGGAGCAAATCAATGAATAACGGGATTTAAGAGATCAAGTGATAAAGCTATCTATTATCATTGAATCTATCTAGGCTATTGTACAATCCATCTAGTCGTGATTTCATCATTTAATCCAAGTAGGCTATTGCACAATAATACTGGACAATGACAGTGGACAAAGAGGGAGCCCCCTTATCCTCCTGCCTAGCATTGGCTTCACTTACCTGGAGGGCAGACAGAGAGAGAAACTTGACTACAGACTAGAGAACAGCAGGCTCACATCTTACCTTGCTGCCATCACTTGAATCATCTGTGGCTCTAGTTCCCTGGAAACACTGAGTAATGGTATATGCCAGTGTTACCAGACAAAACTGTTCATGGTAATAGTGGTCTATAATGGACCCATTTCAACTGGATTAGGGCCAGGTATGTAGTACCAGTGTTAAGGAGTTTGGCATGCAGCGATCCAGATTCCATCCCTGGCACCAATCACTGGTTGAACATCTGAGTGCTCTGAATGATCCCTGAGCACAGAGTCAACAATAACCCCTGAGTACTGTGAGATGTGACCCAACCATCCTTCCCGCCAATGGAGAATTTTTTTTTAATTCAACTAGATTGGAAAGGACTATGAATGAGGTTATGCCATTTTTTTTGCTTTACACCAAAAAACTGTTATTTTTGTCAACAGATACTTCCTGCACAGTGGTTTCCAGAAGCTAAATTTAAGGATTAAATTCTCTTAAGGAGAGTTTTTATCCCTCTAGGCAACACTTTGAAGATATGTCAGGGACTGCCTAACATATCTTTTGAAGGTAGATAAGATTCCTTATCTGTACATTAGCAATCTTATTTATATGCATCTGGTCTGCCTAATCTGAAGAGAAGATAACCCAGGCTTCTTGAGCTTTTCTCCTTCTGAGTTGTCCCTGCTATAGTATAGAAGAAAACCAGATCTGACCTGTCCCATATTCTTCCAAGACTGATCTGAAAGGTCCATGTGAGCATGTAGCCGAACCTAAAAAAGCACCCCCCTCTGGGGGCCAAGCAACATTCATCTTCCAGCAAAGAGAAGATGTTTCTGTTTGTTTCTATATTTTCTGATTCTAATGGCTCAGTCTCTGGGGAAAGCTGTGCTCCCTGGGGATCCGACTCACACAAGTGCTCCAGCAAGCTTCCTGTGCGTATCTTACCCCGCACCTTGTTGGCTTATGGCGAGAGGGAGAGCAAAATATTGAGAAAGACCTGGAACTCTGGTTCCCAGAGTGGTGTTTGATTTGTGTCAAGAGAGACACCATCGATGAAGGGATAGAAAAGACCCCTCAGAGTTCTCTCAGCACCAGCCACACAGTGTTCCGGTGCGAGCTGGAGCCTTTTTGTGCTTTGGGGAAAGGAGTGACTGCTCTTTCTCCAGTGCCTGCAGTGTCCCCTCCTTTGCTCACCTGCAATGACTGAGCCTGGCTACGCAGGGAGTTGCCTCTCTCTGACCTCACCTCAGAAACAACATTCGAAAACAAGAAAATAGGCAACAACTAGTTGGGGTCCAGAGACTCATAGACATGGGGGCAGAGCTGCTAATGGCTCTCCCTGTGCCCAGCCACTCATGAGGCACCCAGGAGGGGATGGCGGGTTCTAGCTCTGGCCCGCCACCCCAGCAGAGCCTCACAACAAGCCAGATGACCCCCACCCATGAGGGCCTCCATTTTCCACATCCGGACTTCTCTCTCATCAGAACTCCGCCCAGCAGACCAGCCTATCACAGCTTGGCTCGCGTGGCCGCAAGCGGCCATGCGATTCATCAATAAATGCTGGACTTAGAGATGACTACAAGAGTATGCTACCTGCACGGCAGAGCCTGGCAAGCTACCCGTGTTGTATTTGTTATGCCAAATACCAGTAACAATTATAGACCTCATTCCAGAATGGATTGAGGTTCTTTATGTTCCTGGAGCAAGCAGATGCCCTTGGGCTTTACTAGCATGAGACAGGACATATGGAGATGTTACTGGGGCCCGCTTGAGCAAATCGATGATGAACGGGAAGACAGTGACAGTGACAGTTGGGGTAATTTTCCTTGTTTACCACCAGAACCTGAATTCTATAGTTCATGTGGCCTGACTTTCACTGGAAGGATAGACTGGTCAGAGTTCCTCAATCAGGGGCTGCCTAACATTTTAGCAAACAAGGAATTATAAAATCTTTCAAACATGGGCTGGAGCTATAGGAAGAGCACTTGCATGAGGCCGACATGGGTTCTATTCTTGGCATCCCCATAGGGTCCCTTGATCCCTGTCCGGAGTGATGCATGCAGAGCACTGCTGGGTGTGGGTCCCCACTAAAAATAAAAAAAAAACTTAAGTTCTCAAATATTCATAATCAACTGATGTGTCTAGCTTCGTCAGCAGGTGGCAGAGAGGAGACAGGCTTGTCTAGACACAGGGCTCTGTCCTGTGGGCCCTGGATGGTCTTACATAGAAAAGACTGGACCCCTGGGATGAACCCAGAGCCTGGCAAGCTACCCATAATGTATTCGGTATGCCAAAAACAGTAACAGTAATGGACTTCATTCCCAATGAATGGAGACATTACTGGTGCCTGCTGGAGCAAATAGATGAACAATGGGAAGACAAGACAAGTGACAAGTGACATTCATAATCAACAGATACATGAGAATTAATAGTCAATGTTGCTTATCTACCTTGCTAACAATAGCACTAGAGATGACTAAAGCGATTCAGCAGGCTAAGATAAATTAGCAGTTGTACCTGAGGGTGAATGTATGTAATTAAATTACTTTGAGTGATTCAGTTTTGACTAAAGCAAAATTATAACTTGAAAAGGAGAGTCATTAAATATCTGGCAAAAAGAAAAGCCCAAAGACTATTCTTCAATTAATTAGTTTATTGCTGAATTTTCTCTATAATCATTGACCACTATGAATCCTTTGCAAAGATCTTTAATATCAATTAAAAATTGATATATAAATGTATAAAATTTTAAAAAAGTCAAATGATTACTAAAAACATACATTGTCTAGCATGAAACTCCTTTGGATAGATTCTTCATGTATGTATTGTGCCCAATTTTAAAGTTTCCAAATAAATAAAACAGAGCCTCATGTTGGCTGATGCGTGTTTACTGTAGCCAATATTCACTTAATCAGAGACTTAATCACTACCTCTTTGACCCCATAGATCCTGGATGAAAATAAGAAATAGTCTGTTTATTGTCCATCTCCTTTCCTCTCTGTTCCTGGAATAGCTGCCCATGAGTCCAATTTGAGGAGCCAGAAAGGATAATGAAGAACCTCCTCTTAATTACACAATCAGTTCCTGTTTCTTCAGGGAGTTCTTCAGTTCAGAGCTGCAGCTGGAAGGTGCCCTCATTGCTTGGCAGCAGCCCCTTTCACTGCTGGAATGCTCTTGGTCCTGAGCAGCCACAGCCCGCTGACCAAGCCCGCCTGTCCGAGTTGGAGCGACATCCTCAAATCACAAACTCTTACCTGAGTCCTCATGTTCTCATGTTGAGATTGTGGTCATTGAAGTAATGGACACAAAGAACATGTGTGTATCATCACTGCTGCACTGGGTAGGAAGTGGCTAGCTGAGTCCCTCCGGCCTCTCTTACCTTCCACCTGCCCCGCTACCCAAGTTTCCCAGCATGGACTTTAACCTTGTTCTTATAGAAAACTAGAGTCCATCTTCGAGGGAGAGAAAAGGAAAAAGGTAGAAGACACACTGTTTGGGTCTGCTCCATGTTTTCCTTTTGAAAAACAGTCTTTCCTGGACACCGCATCCGATAGATTTTCTCTTCTAGCTCGTCTATCCCTGGAGTGCTAGGGACAGTATCAGGAGGTGCTCAGGTAATCAGACATTTCCCAGATAGACAAATTCCTCTCCCCGGGAAAGACAGAAACTTGGATCATCCTACTATTAACCAGGGGCAAGACGATCAAGTAGACAACAGACAATATATAGTATCTGGTGCGATTAGTATCCGTGCACCCAAAGGAGAACCAAAACTCTGGTGCAGAGTTTGAGGAAAATAGGCCCGTCTCAGAGCTGATAGGCTTTCTCAGGAAAGGAGATTGTCCAGGGCAGGACAGACCAGAGGAAATTCAGGGATGGTGGAGACATTGTCTATTGCGTCTATTCCACACAGCAGCCGCTGCTGACATGTGGCTGCTACGCACTTGGAATGCAGCTGGTGCAACTGAGAAGTGGAACTGTAACTATTTAAATAGCTACATGTGGCCAGCGACTACTTTACTACACAATTCTCATGACTGGCATATTTTTGGTAATCATTCCATCTAGGGCAATGATAAGAGGAAAAAATTTTAATGGGAGTTCCAGGAGCAAGGAAAAAGTATCTGGAGAAGATGAGTGACGCCAGAATGAAAGCAGGATGGAGAAGCTGGATGAAGGCAGCCACTGCCGCCTTCCAACGGCTTCTTGGGCTACTTCTGTTGTCTAGAATGAACTAGAACAGACACTTGTTATACAAAGGACACTGCAACAGTGTATTCTACCCCAATCAAAGATTTTCTCACCAATGTCCTATGATTTTCCCAAACTTTCTGTCAACCCTGGGTGTCTCACTCTGCCTGAAGAGTTTGTAATCTGACATAAAGCTCGGAGTTTGTTTTAAGCTTCAATTTCAATCATGTTTCATGTGTAGATCCCCTTTATTGAATGTTCTCCCTTGCTATTGAGAAGGCAGATAATTGTATTTTCCTCTTTTTTTTTTTTTTTTTGGAGTCAAACCTGGCAATACTCAAGGGTTACTTCTGGCTCTGAATTCAGGAATTACTTCTGGTGGTACTTGGGGACCATATGAGGTGAGTCAGCCATGTGCAAGACAAGTGTATGCCCTACTCTTTATGTTTGCTCTGGCCCCATATTCTCTCTATCTTGACTGGAGTTTTCTTTATCTTCCTTTTCCTCTTCTACCCTCAATGTGGGAGTGTTCCAAAAATTTTCTTTTACCTAAGCATACTCTTTCACTAAAAAGTTCTTAAAGCCATGTGCTTTTGGAGTCTTCAGAAGGCCTCCCAGGCTTGTCTCAACAACATATATGATCTCTTGGCTTGATGGACGTCAGTGTTTCCAAACTTAATTTAAAACAGAGAGCCTGGAAAGATAGGACAACAGACAGGGCACTTGCCTTGCACAACCAACCTGGATTCAATCCTGAAATCCCATATGGTCCCCTCCAGCTCCCCAGAAGCCATCTAAGCACAGAGCCAGAACTGAGCCCAGAGCACAGCTGGGTGTACTCCAAAAACTAAGAAAATATTTGTTTTTAAATACAAATAAAATAGAGCTTATACTTTGCCTTTGAGCGCTCCTTTCTGCAGATTCTGTATCTAACGCTTAACATTATTATTTACATTATGTTGGTAGCCACAGAACACAGTCACCCTTTGCTACTCGTCACATTCAATCCAAGAGCAAGTCCCATGGCACTCCCCAGACATGAATCTCTCCCCACCATTCTCCGTTTACACTCAACCTCTGTGATCTTTCACTTGATGACCACAATATCATTTCTCTCACTTTCTCCCCACTCACTTTCTCTAAACATGCCTTAATCTTTCTGTCCGGCTGCCACAATGATCTGCCAATTGTAGACTGTGTTGCCTTACTCTCTTGCTTAACCCATATCTATGAGTTCTCTTTCCTCATAGAATAAAATTTAAACACTCTACCAAGAATGTGTTTTGTTTTATTCTCTTTTCTGAGTATTTCTTCCATTTGATTATTTACTTTTTCCTACTCATAATTTGTAAAGCCTATTGATTCTTTTCACTGCCAGTAACATGTCAAGCTCTTTTTCATTCCAAGAAGTTCTCATTAACTTCCCTAACATCGTGGGTACTTGGCCTTTTTTTTCCCTAGAGTGTTATAGAGAAGATTCCTGACTGCTCCAGTTAACGGTGTTCTTACTTCTTAAGATCTAAATATATTAGTAGCATTTTTCTTCTGTTGCAGTTCAAGTGTGTCTATTTGATTGTTGTTGCTTATTTTTTGCCACACTGTGCATGAGTGAAGGACTGGTAGGATGCCTGGTGTACCATCAATAATCCTTGAATAGATGGGTAAATTATTAGTTTATAAAAAAGACATTATTGAAAGCTTTATTAAAATTTGTAAGTAAAGGGGAGTAATGTAAATGACAAAACAAATCATTTAAATTCCACTGAGCTTTGATCATTGTCTGGGCTAGATGCCAACTTAACTTTGTGGAAGGGTATGATGATAAATGAGCTAATAAATGGAAAACTGTCTCCTATATCCCTTCATATAAATTCTACATTAAATTATTGAGAGAAACAATGAGTTGTTCTCAGTTCTATTCTAAGTCAAAAGCAGTTGTCTTCCTCTGCGATTGAGATAAAATTATTCCAATAATGTCAAATTGATGATCATTCTTAGTAGCCCAGGGTCAGCAAGAAATAAGAACACTGAGAGGTTCATAGCTCTAAAGTATTGGCACATGATTTTAGCTTACTTGTGCTCTTCCTTCCTTCCTTCTTCCTTCCTTCTTCTTTCCTTATTCCTTCTTTCCTTCCTTCCTTCTTTCCTATTTCCTTTTTTCTTCCTTGCTTCCTTCCTTTCTTTGCACCCAAGATTATCTGTCTCTAAAAATGGAAAACTTTAAAAAAATTTCTAATGTACCTCACTTTAAGTGGATTTGTGTTTCGCTGAAAGACATAATACATTGCATACATATCATCAAGGTAGTGGCTCTTAGGAAATACTTATCTCCAACTTTCCTCTACAGAATAAATAAAGGAAATAGAACCACCTACAAATTGCCCATCACCCTTGATTGACAGTCGCTTAGCCAGGAGATTTGGAACTAGGTCCTGGATTCAATTTGACCTTCTCATATGAAATCTGTATTTGGAGGAATAAGAAGCAAATTTAATATTTTTCAACAAAGCATTTACAAGGTTTTGGGGAAGGGAGAATACGCTAGAAGGTAGTGTGTGTTCTTAGCAGTCTAAAATATGTCATGGGTTTATTTGATCAACCACCATATACCATAAAATAGAAGGCAGAATGTTCTACAAAGAAGGTGAAAAATAAGGTGAAAAAATAAAGTGAAAAATAAGGTGACTCATATAGAAGTTCAAGAATGAGAAAATAATTGTTTTCAAAGATATTAGAAAATTTTTGTCAAGTCAGACCTGGCATTGTTTCAGCTCTGGACCCAGGAGAGGCACTATGCGCTATCAATAACAGTGAAGTTGGAAGCTAAGAGACCTAAGAGACGGAGGCTAGCCATTTTGCGTAGCCCCACCTAGCCACTGGAACTGAAAGATAGAAAGAATTTTTCTCCACAGAACTGTAACCATGTTTCAGAGGTGATAAAGTCCGACCGGACCTGGATGTGTAGAGAGGGATGGCTTTCCTACCCATGCAAAGGCAGAAGTTGAGAGTGTGAACTGTGGAGGGAACACAGTGAGTTATTTGATATGTTGAGGGGTATGAAAAGAGAAGGAGCCAGATTGGGAAGTAGCCAGGGGATCTATTTCAAGAAAAAAAATAGTGAGGAAGGCTGGCAGAAGTGAACTTTATCCCTTCCATATTATGGGGTCAAGTAGGGTTAGACATCCGGTTTGGAGGCAAGGGGCATTGTATTATGTCCCTTTAAGCTAGAATACCATAAAAAGACATCATGGGATGTTTTATGATGATAATTTATATATCCTGAGCATGTACCACCTACACGGCAGAACCTGGCAAGCTAGCCATGCTGCATTTGATATGCCAAAAAACCAGTAACAATTAAAGGCCTCATTCCCATGACCTGAACAAATGGTTTGAGGCTCTTCCTCTTCCTGGAGTGAGCAGATGCCCTTGGGCTACACTTGCTTGCAACAGGATGTATGGAGATGTTACTGGTGCCAGCTTGAGCAAATCGATGAACAATGGGAAGACAAGTGATACAATAATTTATGTAGATGAAAAATTTCAAATAGTTTAAGCACGACCATGCAAATCTTTAGATGGGGACTGGGGAAGAATAAGGATATTTGAATATTATTTGAAATATTTTGAGCTTGTTAGCTAAAGGGTAATTATGCCTTAAAATGTGTGAAAAGGTGGGGAGGAGAGAGTGTGCAGTGGGTAGGGTGCATGCCTTACATGTTACCCAGGCGGATAGTATCCCAGCATCCCGTATCGCTCGAGGTCATCAGGAGTGATTCTTGAGTGCAGAACCAGGAACATGTCCACTGGGTGTGGACCAAAACAAACAAAAGAAAGCTTAACAGGTGATATAAGTCATTTAATGGTTTCAGAAACACTTTTATGGAAACACATTATCTCCCTAGTTTAAAATGGATCAAAGACCTTTGAACTAGATTCAAAGCAGTTGTTTTAAGAAACCAACAAAGAACCATCTAGAGATAAATATTGCAAACTTATTTTAAGAGGATGGCATTGGTATACAATTAGGTATGTATAACCAAGATTTCAAGCTTTTAAACAATGATGAACATTTTCGTTAAACCACTTTCTTCATCTTTCTTTTCACTGTCACCGTATCACTGTCTTCCCATTGTGCATCGATTTGCTCGAGTGGGCACTAGTAACATCTCCATTAGTCCTGTCACAAGCAAGTGCAACCCAAGGGCATCCTAATTGCTACAGGGACAGGAGGAGCCCGAAACCATTCTTCAGGTTATGGAACTGAGGTCCATAATAGTTACTAGTCTTTGGCATAAAAAGTAAATAAAACATGGTAGCTTGCCAGGCTTTACCGTGTAGGTGGTATAGTCTCAGTAGAAGGCTCTCAACCCAAGCATTTACTGATGAAACTTAAAGGGGGAAGATCAGGTTTTCTCTTGGATGGAGCTCTGAGGAACTATGGAGTCTGGATGTTGAAATGACTAACTGCATGATGTGTGGTTTGCTCTGGCTTCTTGCCAGGCTTACTGGTATCAGTTAAAACATGTCTATAACTGTTTTCTATGTATAAATGTGAAAGAAATTGGGAAGAACCTTATGCAAAATTCAGTATCCTATAAAATTATCGCACAGCTGCAAAGCAACTGCGGCGCCAAGGGACATGTGGGTCTGGCGTGGGTGGATCTCTCTCTTCCGGAGCAACTGGCATGGAGAGGGAGGAAAGGGCAGGACCCAAAACTCCACCCGAGTCCGGCCAGCATGGTCTCTCCCTGCTCATGAGAGCAAACCTTGGAGCAATGTTGGACTCAGCCAGGGGATGGCGGAGCCTTACCAGGAGGTCAGCTCCATAGGTTGCTTCCACATGGGGCCACATCTTTCTTTTATCTTATAAAAATTCTCTTTTGTGTCTTTTGGGGAACAATTTTTCTAGCATTTGCCCAAGTTAGTATTCCTGAATTATAATTTTTTGAAATCAAATAAATGCTCCTTGCGTGTTTGGTTGCTGCTAAAGTTCTCAGGTCCCCCTTTTTAGGACTTGGACACACAAAAGTATTGCTTTGGAAATTATATGTGAAGAGATAAAGTGACAGTTTTGGATGTGAGCCTAACATGAAGAATGGTGCTTCAGAGAGGAACTGAGGAGAGATCTAGGCT
Source organism: Cryptotis parvus (assembly GCA_021461705.1). Classification (NCBI taxonomy): domain Eukaryota; kingdom Metazoa; phylum Chordata; class Mammalia; order Eulipotyphla; family Soricidae; genus Cryptotis; species Cryptotis parvus. The sequence goes on from JAJIBD010026906.1 coordinate 25,888, forward strand.
GGAACTACCGCTATATATGGCTATTGTGGTCTTGGTGCTTAGATGAAGTTTTAGAACTGACTATTTCAAAGCATGGATTTCAGCGAGACTAAAGAAAATGACTAAGGTTAGACGACCAGGGATTTCCTGAAATAATTGGGTCAGAAACAAAAGTAGACAACAGAGCAATAGAAAAAGGAGCGCAGAATAGAAGAGAAATTGAAATCCGGTAGAGGTGGAATTTTTAAGAAGGAAGTGCTGATGAATATGAAAAGTATAACTTCAAACTATGTGGCAATTAATAAACAAACAAAAGAATTAGGGCAACTGGATTGTCAAATTAGTCACTGCTTACTCTCCAAAATGAAAGAGTGGCACTGTGGCACCATGGGAAAAGGGACGTTGAAGCCAGGGGAACTGGGACCTAGTTCAGTCAGGTGTGGTTGGGCTGTGAGATGACACAAGATTATTCAATGTTTCTGAGCTTCAAACCCTTCAGTGTCCAGTGAACAGTGAACACAGTGGGGTCTGGTCTGGCTCAGACAGCTATGATGAGATTAACTTTCACATAATCTTTAAAAAAGCAGGATCTGAGCTTATGTGTGCTTAGGTTAAATTAATTATAAGTGGTGAATTGCTGATAAATATTCGGCTGGCAGAGCCTTCCTGGTGCAGAGCTGAGAACAGGAGGATGAAGCAGGTGGTACAAGGTTTAATCCTGAAGGTCTGGCCAGAGCCAGTGGTCTAGACAGAATGGTGTCAGCCAGTGGGAATTGAGTAGCCTGAGTCCTGAGTTCATGTGTCTGGGAGTAAGGCAGAGATGGCTTTGTCCATCAGGTTGTCTCCCCTTCACTTGATCACTTGATCACTAGACATCCAGTTATTCGTCAATTTGCTCGAGTGGGTGTCAGTAACATTTCCATTTGTCCCTGTCACATGCCAGTGTAACCCAGTGGCATCTGCTTGCTCCAGAAATACGAAGAGCCTCAAACCGTTCATTCAGGGTCTGGACGAAGAAGTCTGACCATCTTGTATGCGGGCGACCACATGATCATTTGATGTCCGTGGGATCCAGTCAGTAACGGCTCTAGTCCAGCATTCGTTACCAAGTCGCATTAGGTGTCCAGCCCATCTGATTTTCAATGCATTGGCAAATGAGACAGTGTCCCTGACTCTCGATTGTTGATGGAGGTCGGAGCTTCGGATTCCTTCTCTCACTTGAATGAGGCATGATATTCCAAGCATAGCTCTTTCAATTCCTCTTTGGGAGACACGAATAGCGTTCTCATCCTACTTTCATAGGGCCCAGGTCTCTGAGGCATATGTTAATGTAGGGAGAACAGTGGAGTCTAAGAGATGTGCCTGGAGCCAGAGGTTCTTTGTCCTTTTTAGCTATTTCTTTGATGCACTTGAAGGTATCCCATACTGCTCTCTTCCCCCTGCGCAGCTCAGGTGCTAGGTCTCCCCTAGTACTGAGAAAATGTCCTATTGAGAATATAAATGCAGTAAATCTTTACCTAACAAGGGCACAATGTGGAGAAATCTGGCAGTATACAGAGAGGAAATGAAATAAAAGTGTTAAGTGGAAACAAAAATTAAAACAGAGTGGTTGTACGAGGGGTAGTGTGCTGGCCTTGCATGGAGCCAGCCTGCCTGGTCTCAGATGCTCATTGAGGGCGGGAAACACTGGGAGAGGACAGAGGAACTCCAGTTAGGGGTGCCGTCAGCAGAGGGACCACCACTGTGCAGACGCAGGTTCTCTCTCCGGACAGAGCTAAGGGAGAGAAGTCTTCCCTGTGCTTCTCTCTGTAGTGAGGGCATTGCGCCTCTTATGCAAGTCTGTGTCTTTACAAAATCCACCTCCTCTAGTTTTGAGTGCCCCTCCCAGTGTTGCGGCTGATTGAGAGGCAGATATCTGGGTAGCTTTAACTCTATGCCCCTAGACAGGTGGCCAACAAGGATGTAGAGGGGCTGGCTGGGGTGGGGTTTGAATTGATATAAGGCCCCTACACAGAGAAGAAAGACAGAGAGAGGCCAGAGGCGGAGACTGGATCTGTCCCATCCTTGCCAGCCTCCTAGAAGCAGCCTCTCCTCCATTTCTCCCAGAACCAGGACTTTCAGGACCCCCCCACTCTCTCTGCAGGACCTCCAGGCCAGGTAGGCCTGCATGAGCCAGTTCAGGGCCTAGAACAGGCGGTCAGGTCAGGGCCAGACGGGCGGAACATAGGCTGGGCTCAGACTCAGGTAGTTGCAGGTTACTGAGCTCAGGAGTGTCATATACACAGGGCAGGCCGGAGACTAAGGAAAGCCGGGACAGGACAACAGGGACCGCTGGGGTACAGCTGGGAGACCGAGTGGCAGGTACCAGGTACGGAGCACCGGGATTTTCCCCACATGCATGTGGCTGAGACTGGAGGCCGAAGAGCTCACACGACATGGAGGAGCACAGAGACAGGACCTGGCCATCGTAGCGGGAGCCGAGCAGACTGCGTGGGACTGGGTGGGACGGGACCAGGAATTCGGTCACAGGGATTAGAGGGGCCTAGACATCTGGGGAGGGACCTGAAATCACCTATATAACAAACTCAATTTCTCTTCTTCTGAGATGTGTATACAATTCATTCATACATTTCTCAAGAACCTATAAATAAGTATTGGATGACGGGCCTAGTTAGCTGGGAGTTTAGCAAAACTCACAGCTTAATCTAGTTACATGTTCTTAAACCAGGATTCATACTAATGAGATCTCCTATGTAAACACTGATGGTGGATGTGGCTGTTACAGAAGTCACCTTGACTCTGATGAGTAACTTCTGACTTACTATTATACACCTACAAAGACTTCTATGTTATCTAGATTGGGCACAGCTCCTCTTTATACGCACTAGACCCAGCGTGGGACAGTTAGAATTTACCAGGAGACTACCACCTGGCTGTGTTGAGACTTTCGTTTAAGATTATAGGAAGGATTATACTAGTTTGCCCTCAAGCAGGAGAGTGTGACCTTTCAGTATATGGAGAACAAGATACACAGAACCACCCTGGTGCAGATAATAAATGAGACGGACCTTGTGAGTACCATCTAGATTATATGAAACTCATGAAATTAAGATGTATTCTTTATACCAGCCCTCTCTACAGTGTTTTACATAAGAGATAATCTCAGAAGAAGGGATTAGTCCTTAGCATATTCCTTTTTTATACCTGTAGTTGGGTATGGCACCACCCTTCTACACTCTTCTACTATCTAGAAGCTGTTTAGGGTTCTTTGTTGACAGGACCCTCCCTGAAGTTAGGATTACTTTTGTGTATATAAGGGGACTGACTTGAGGTACTGCTGTCTCTTTTTGATAGGACTCTTCTCTTGTGGGATCCACTTTGGTGGGACTCGCTGGTGGGATCCTCTTTGGTGGGAGACTTGGGCTTTCTTGTATGGTCTAAGTTCGGACCAGACCTAGAGTTCTTTTATTATATTGGATTGCAGTGGTAGAGCTTTTGTACTATTAAAAGCCTTTTTGGAACTGCACCGGACTCGTTAGTTTTCATCCTTTCCCGGCGGCCTTGGAGGAAGAAGAGAACTTCTGTCCTGATACTGTTGGGGACCCCAGCGGCTCCCGGCACACAAGAACAGAAAAAAGTCCACTTTTGCTTTAACACTAGGAAAGACCCCTTTACCAGAAAGAGAGATTTGGGGGTGGCAGAGTGTTACTCCCTGCAGTTGCTGCTTCTACTTATTAACAAACGGGCATCACACTCGCCAATGTAGCACACCGTTAGCCACCTTGCGCAGGAGTTCACTTTGGTTCACTTTTATTTCCCATTGGCCAACCATAAGAAAACCAGCCACAAACATACCAATCAATGGCGGCAGGTTTGGGTGTCTGAGACAGCAGACAGATACAGATGGGAGTAGAGTCTCGGTACCCAGAAAGGACAGGCGTGATGTGACATCTTAAGCCATAGCAAGTCTCCTTCCCCTCCGGCATCCCTCTCCTGTGCTCCTTCAGCTCTCGCTGTCAGTGAGGGCAGTTTGAGGTCTCTTAGACCATGCTGACCATCACTTGCCAAGCCTAATCTACATAAAAGGCAATTTGCTTAAGGGAAATGAAATCCTTGGGCCCAACGGAGTTTATTTCTGGAATGCTAGAATCATGCTGCCTGTTCTCCAGTCTCTTTTCCCATCTCCTCCTCTTTGCAGGCCACGGCAAGTGCTCCCTGCGGCCGCTGTGTTTGTGAGAAAGGCTGGTTTGGGAAGCTCTGCCAACACCAGCGCAAATGTAACCTGACGGAGGAGCAGAGCAAGAGTTTGTGTGAGTCAGCCGACGGCACACTGTGCTCTGGAAAGGGTGAGTATCCCTGTGGGCCTACACGGGACGTGAAGTCTGAAAGGAACCTGAGCCTGGTTAGGCACGAAGGACTTGACAGGTGCGAGGTAGACCCCCTGTCCTGTATTCCTGAAGGAAGAGGTCAGCCTCATGTACTCTAGACACACGGGGTTTATGGAGACGGGGTGAGATGCTCCATATCGGAATGAGACATCGCACAGTGGCGAGGACCACTTGGCTATACACTGAGAGCCAGTGGCTTACACCAATTTGATCCTTGGCATCTATAGGCATTGCTGGCGTGATTCCTAAGCACAGAGTCAGGAGTAAGTTCTGAGCACCACTGAGGGTTCAACCCCCAAACCAAAGAGAGTTGCACATAGCAGAAGGGTCAAAGACCCACGTTGCGTGAAGCGGCAAAGCATACTGCCAGGCTGGTGCAGAGGCTTTTGCTGTATCCTCAGCAGTGCCACGCACCCACACATCTAATCAGCAGACTACCATAGGCAGAGCCGCTGGCGGAGAGACCCTGGGAAAGCCAGATACTTAATCACCATTTCCCAGTTCCCCTTCAGCACTGCTGGGGAACGATTAAAAAAAAAGACAAAGAAGAGACGGCAATAAAATGAACAAAAAAGGAAGGGCACCGTGACACAAATGCAAAAAGCTCAGCGCCTTGCTAAATTGACTAGCAGAGATCTTAGCGCACCCTTGCAGAAAAGCGAGGAAGAGCCTCTTATGAGCCAATACCGAATTTTGATCTCTTGGAAAGTGAATTCTAAGGACCCCCAGGGAGGGGTGGTGGGGGCATCCTGTGGAGCAGGAGGCTGTCAGAAGAGAACTGCAGAGGATGCCGAATCCTATATTTCATTTCAAAAAAATGAAAACAAAATATATCTGGATCTTGAGATTCTGCTCTCGGTTGCCATGGCCTAACTATCTCCAATTTTCCAAGCCAATTTGTTCACTCATATATATTTTTTGAAGTCATTTAAATGTGAGCTTGCCCAGTAATTAGACTCCACAGGTTGACTGGCTGGGTGCCACCCACCAATCGTTTAATGCAAAAGCAAGTTCCGGAAGGAAAACCATCGCACCCGAGGCCTTCTGGCCTCTCAAGCATCAGATGTTTGGGACCAAACAGGGTATAGTTCCTTCGCTTTAAAGCTTAAAGCTCATTTCTTATATTAGCATTCCATATTCCCGGTTTTTTAGAGGTTCTAGTATACTCAGGCTTTGTAAGAGGCTCGCCTCCAACCTGCTGCGAGGCAAACAGAAGGCCTGGCTGGACCCCAACAAGACCATTGAAATCGCCAACGCCAACTCGCGTCAGCAGACCTGGAGCTGATGAGAGACAGGTGAATAATCTGGAAGCCTGTGACTGCCTATCCCGGGCTTGGTGCCGGAGAAACACTTTGGCGCACCGCAAGGGAAGCTCTGTGGGCACACATAAGCGCAAAGGCACTGCCGATGCCTGGATGCCGGAGAAGGATGAGGAGGGTGAGGATTCTATGGTGGATACTCAGAAGATACCAGGAAGTTAAGAAGACTGACCGCCACATGCATCCCAGCGTGTATCTGAAAGTGGAGTGTTCAAAACTATGGGAATCCTCCTGGAACAGATCCACAAGCAGAAGGTAAGCAAGGACCACAAGACGCTTCCGGATGACCAGGCTCAGACCAAGGAAGCTTGCCAGAACCCTGAGAAATGAACAACAACTCCAGGTCAAGAGAAAGGAGATCATCCAGAAGGGAGAGACCAGTGACCAGATCAAGGAACAGGCAACGTTTCCTGTCTGTGCATAGGCCTCCGTGGAGGTTGATCAATGATAAACAAGATTTTTTCTGCAAAAAAAGATATATATTTGAGAATGTATATATATATATATATACACATATATATGCATATAAATGTTTATATATATATATACTTGAGCAATGAGAATATACTTAAGTAATGAGAATATAGTGCCCGCATGGCAGAGCCTGGCAAGCTGTCCGATGCTTGTTCGATATTCCAAATCCAGTAAAAGAAATGTTTATTTTCCTGACCCCGAAATAGCCCTTAATACGGCAGCAGTAAGAAAGGCAAACAAGTAGGGCCTGACAAAATTTCATGGCCATCCTAGGCTGCCAAAACGAAGAAAGACTAAAATGACTGTACTTTCAATGCACGTACACTGGCATCGGAAGCATATATTGAGGATCTGATGCTGCAAGCGCAAAAAGATCAAGTACGACATCATTGGTCTGACTGAGACGAGGAGGCGTCAGTTGCATCATGCTGTATTTGACACCAGAGAAGAATTGTTCCTTGGAACATGTGACCGAAAGAGGCATCGGTGGCGTTGGTGTCCTTGTCAACACGAACATGGCCGTAAACATTGATTCATTTGAATGCCTAACAAACCGAATAGGACGATTACACTTGAAGAGATGTGGCCCATTGCCAGCAATTTCTATCTTCATTGTCTACGCACCAACATCCACATACAAAGAAGATGAAATTGAGAAATTCTACATGGAATTGGAGGAGTTCTATAAAAAAAGATCACACCTTCTACAAGATCATAGTCAGTGATTTTAATGCCAAGATAGGACCAAGAAGATCGGCTGAAGAACTCCACATCGGGATGAACAGGGTGAGAGAATGGAATGAACAGGGTGAGAGAATGGAACGAACAGGGTGAGAGACTATCTGAGTTCATCATGCCCACCAAGACCATTCATGGGAACTCACAGTTCCAGAAAGCTGAAGCGAAACGTTGGACATGGGAATCTCCTGGTGGACAGTTCCATAATGAAATTGACCACATCATCTTCAATCGACCGGTTTTGTCTGACCGATGTAGCTGTCATCCCCAAATTCCAAACAGGATCAGACCACCGTCTCCTTTGTGCAAAATTCTACTTCCCGTAGCGGGGAGAAAAGGCTGCAAAGTTTAAGAAGAGAACTCCCAGAACAACCACCAACTGGGAACTCTTTGGCACCATTGCAGCAACATGGGAAGATACCATCATCGATGACATCGATGAAGAATACAACCGACTGGTTCAGCACCTCCATGATTGTGCGAAGAATGCCAAGAGAGAGAAAGACACAAAAAGATGCCTGTCTTCAGAAACTCTCGAGCTCATTCGCCAATGTGGCAAGGCGCGAGCGTCAGGAGACCAAATGCTAACGTCCAAGCTTGCTAAACGGTGCAGAGAAGCGATAAAAAGAAGACCTCAAAGACAGAAGAGCAGAAATACTGGAAGATGCAGCAGAAGCCGGGAAAAGCATTCGCACTGCCCGCCTGTCCTTTGCCAAATATAAGACCAAGATGACTGCCCTCCGACGCCCTGATGGATCTATCACATCTTCCAGAAAGGCAATGGAGAAGATTATCCAGGACTTCTACTCAAATCTCTTTGATAGCCACATCCACCTGCCCATATACCAAATTCCACAGGATGGATATGTCATTCCCAACGTTCTCCCTTCTGAAATCCGACATGCCATCTCGTCGGTAAAGAAGGGAACAGCACCAGGCCCAGACAAAGTCAGACCCGAACACCTGAAGAATCTGCCATTGGTACTCATCAATACACTAGCTTGGCTCTTCACATGCTACCTGTCCGAATGCAGGGTGCCCTCCCAATGGAAAACCAGCAGGACAGTTCTGCTGTTCAAGAAGGGAGACATTCACGACATCGGCAACTATCGCCCCATCTGCCTGTTGTCCGTCATCTACAAGCTGTTTACACGAGTCATCCTGAACAGGATTAGCAGAACACTAGATGAAGGACAACCGTGCGAGCAAGCAGGTTTCGGAAAGGATTCAGCACAATCGACCATATCCACACGGTAACCAAGCTCATTGAGGTTTGTAGGGAATACAAGATGCCACTCTGTCTCATGTTCATTGATTTACAGAAAGCCTTTGATTCTGTGGAGATTGAAGCAGTCATCAAAGCCCTAGCCAAACAGGGTGTTCAAACCCAATACATCAAAATCCTTCATGAGCTGTATTACGGATTCACCACCAGGATCTCACCATTCTACAAAGAAGTGATCATTAATGTGAAAAGAGGGGTTCGACGGGGTGATACCATTTCACCAAAACTCTTCAGCGCCACCCTCGAGAACATCATGCAACAATTAGAATGGGAAGGAATGGGAGTGAAGATAGATGGTCGGCAACTACACCACCTCCGCTTCGCTGATGACATTGTTCTAATAACACCAAACATTAGCCAAGCGGCACAAATGCTGGCTGACTTTGACTGAGAATGTGGAAAGATAGGTCTACAGCTGAATCTCAAGAAAACTATGTTCATGAAGAATGAACTAGTTCCATAGGCCCCATTCACTCTCAATGAAACAAACATCTCTGAATGCAGCAGTTATGTGTACCTAGGCCGAGAAATCAACATGATGAACAACCTAAAACCTGAGCTGCGCAGGAGGAAGAGAGCGGCATGGAATGCCTTCAAAGGCATCGAAGAAATAGCTAAAAGGACAAAGAACCTCCGGCTCGGGCACATCTCTTTGTCTCCACCATTCTCCCTGCATTAACATATGCCTCAGAGACCTGGGCCCTACGAAAGCAGGATGAGAATGCTATTCTGGTCTCCCAGAGAGGAATTGAAAGAGCTATGCTTGGAATATCACGCCTCACTCAAGTGAGAGAAGGAATCCGGAGTTCTGACCTCCATCGCTATTCCAGAATCAGGGACGCTGTCTCGTTTGCCAAGGCATCGAAAATCAGATGGGCTGGACATGTAATGCAATTTGGAGACAACCGCTGGACTAGAGCCATTACCGACTGGATCCCAGGGGATGTCAAAAGATCATGTGGCTGCCCACCTACAAGATGGTCAGACTTCCTTCTTAAGACCCTGAAGGAACGGTTTGAGGTTCTTCATATTCCTGAATCAACCAGATGTCATTGGGCTACATTGGCACGTGATAGGGTCCAATGGAAATGTTACTGGCGCCCGCTCGAGCAAATCGATGAATAACGGGATTCAAGTGATCAAGTGATCAAGTGATACTTGAGCAAATCGACAAATAACGGGATGTTGTCAAATGAGCAAGTGATTTAGTGATATACATATATAATATATAAGTACATATATATCATTTGTCACTTGTCACTTGTCTTTCTCTTGTTTATCTGTTTTGCTCGGCGGGTGCCAGTAATGTCTCCATTCGTTGGGAATGAGGTCCATTATTGTTACTATTTTTGCATATCAAATACAGCACGGGTAGCTTGCCAGGCTCTGCCATGGCTCTGGGTTCATCCCAGGGGGCCCAGTCTCTTTCTATGTCAGAAAGAGACTACACTGTGGACCCTGGATGGTTCATTTACCATCCAGGGCCCACAGGGCAGAGCACTGGGTGTAGACAAGCATGTCTCCTGACTGCCACCTGCTGATGCAGCCAGGCACTGCAGCCACACCTGCAACACATCGGGGGGCAATATATATATATATATATATATATATATATATATATATATATTAGTATATATAATATGATATATATAATATATATAATATATATTTTCCTGAAGGGACAAGGCACAATAATAGATCAAATTCCAGATACTTCAACTCTTATATTTCTATATAAATTCTATATGTAATTTGGGAAGGAGGTTCCAGGGGCCTGGGGTAGAATTTCCCAAGTGATGCTCAAAAAGGGCCTGGTGTAGCACCAGTGATCCCCAGCCAACTCTCCTAACAGGTCTGTGCAAGAGCCAGGGGATGTAGATTTGCTTAGGTTTTGACCATGCTATTCTTAGAGTCACCCTAGGGTCACATTCACGCTGTTCTTAGAGTCACCCTAGGGTCATATGCAAAGTGCATGCCTTAACCTCTGTGCTGTAGCTCTGGCCCCTTTGATATAAATACTTAAAGGGACTTTAACATCTTGTTTTTACAGTGCAATGATCCCATTGAAGATATTGTCCTGGTCATCTTAGTTGGTGACTTAGAAAGCAGCTGTGAAGCTTCCAGAAGCCCAAATGTTGAGGAACTGGCCCTTGGACGCTAGAGGGCCTGGCACTTCCCAGCTCTTTTCTTTGTCTCTCTAGCTCCTAACAGAACAATTTCCATTTTCAGACAATTCTAGAAGCTACTGTATTTACCATCAAACCCCTACCTACTCGGGGCAGGATTGGCTCCTAACTATTTCCACAGCAGCAAAGTGGGCCTCTGAAGAGTTCTGGTGGAGAGGGACAGGATGAGGGGTGCCCCATAAACAGAAGCTGCTGCTTCCCTCTCCTTAAGAGTCAGTGCTATGCAGACCGAAGGCGCTACTTCATCTAGTCGAAGTACGTTTGACCACACACAGTGTCCAAAGGAAGGCAGAGAATTGATTACAGCTTGTTCTTCCAACAGACTAGCCCATCTTTTCGTTTCCAGGAATTTGGTGTTTGAGTGAGGTTTGTATTGACTTGCTCCTAGCAGGGGGCAGGCTGCTAATGCAGTGACCGCTGTCTGGTGACACTCAGCATCCATTTCAAGCAGTTGCTTGGTGCTGTTTGTTCTGCCATTCAATTCGGCCTCATTCCAAATCCCAAACACATTTTCTGAACATTCTATTCTCTGGAACTTTGGCTCCTGGAAACACCTGCTTTCTCCAAAAAGAAGAAAAGGGAGATTGAATGCAAGAGACAAAGGGGGAAAAATTTGGGAGAGGGAAAACAATTGATTGAACTGGAAAGGGGCTAGTAAGGAAATTCCTGGGGTGTGGTGGGGGTGGGACAGGATGGCAGAGGGCAGAACGTCCTGAATTAGACACAGGACTAAGAAGCCAGGTAGCTGCTGGTCACAGAGACTCCAAGACATGGGGCAGAGCTGCTACTGGCTCTCCCCTGTACCCAGCCACTCCCAGGAGGGAAGTGTTCCTGCCATCCCAGCAGAGCCTCGAAACAAGCCAGACGACCCCCCCCACACACCTCCATGAGGGCCTCCATTTTCCACATCCGGACTTCCTCCTTGTCAGAACTCCACCCAGCAGACCAGCCTAACACAGCCCGGCTCGTGTGGCCGCAAGTGGCCGTCTGGTCATCAATAAATGCTGGATTTAGAGGTGACTACAAGAGTATGCTACCCACATGGCAGAGCCTGGCAAGCTACCTGTGTCACATTTGATATGCCAAATACCAGTAACAATTATAGATCCCATTCCCATGACCTGATGGAATGGTTTGAGGCTCTTTTATATTCCTGGAGCAAGCAGGTGTCCTTGGGCTCTACTTGCATGAGACAGGACATATGGAGATGTTACTGGTGCCGCTCGAGCAAATCGATGATGAATGGGAAGACAGTGATACAGTGATACTAAGAAGCCAGAGTGATAATACAGTAGGTAGGGCTCTTGCCCACTCCCTAACCAGAGTGCAATCCCAGACACCCCAAAGCTTGCAGAAGTGACCCCTGAGCGCATAGCCAGGAGTAAGCCAGACTACATCGGGTGTGGCCTTAATAATATATAATTTATTATCTCTGTGTAATTTACATATAGAAACCCCTCACCAAGAGCATCCCTTCACCAAAGTCATCCAAGATCAAGGAAATAAGCTTTTTTTCTTCCTTCATTATGAAGCAGATGTGATAGAGGTGCCTGAGTAAACACACACACACACACACACACACACACACAGTCCCTAGCTAGGGGTTTCCACCAAAATGACCTTTTGAATGCACGTTTCTTGTGAACTGAGAATAAAGCCATTACTTCAGGAGACGATGAAGAAATAGCATTTTATTTCTTTACAAAGTTATAGCCAAGACAATAAATCACTCTATAGAAAATTTTAAAACAAGAGACATTTTTGTGACCTTCATAACAGATGGAGGAGTCGGTACAACTGTGGAAAGTGCCTGCTGAGATGTCGGTTGCAGCATTTTTGTCAGGCTGGATGCATGAAAGAGAAGCCCCAACTTATTTGGGGAGGGGGCATTTCATGTGAGCGCCTCAAATATTTCTCTGAATAACCAGAGAGATGAGCTTATTGTCAGGTGTCCTGAAGATTAGCTACCTGGCAGAGTACATGATGGAATTCATTGGTTTGTTTGATCATTTGGGGAATTATCTATTTGTGTCCAAGGATACAAAACACCTTTCTTATGCTTGACAACTTCAGTCTAAATCCAGGTCCTTGCTTTTACAACCTTAAGGATGCTGTTGGGTGACAGCTGCTATAATCAAATGTCCTGAAGTGTCACCTGAAACTCTTCAGTGATGCTGATGTCACCACCTAAGTCCACTTTCGTCACGAGACACCCAAACCTTGGTTCTCACTGCCACCCCACTTCTGGCCTCCTTAGTACCAGAAAACAGGAAGGGTAGATGGATACTTCCAAAACCAGTGCAGAAAGGCACAGCTCACATTTGGAAGGTCCCAGACAGGGTTTCCCTGTGAGACCCCGGATAAGCAGGTAGACAAGAAGAGCAGACTGCATCTGACTGTCCCCTTGCACCGTTGCCTGGCCTCTCTGTACTTGCATTTCCTTAACTTTGAGGGCTAAAAAAATCCATTCTTTACCCTAAGTTCTAAAGATGTTTAGAACACCCTAAGTTCTAAAGATGTTTAGAACAGGAAAATGTGGTTAATTGCCCAGGATTAGAAGTCTGTGCTAAAGCACAGGACGAAGAGGAGGGCATTCTTGAAGGTCCCCAGGAGGTTAGAGGGTTAGCAGTGGAGTGGTCATAAGCTTAACACCTGAAGCTCTTTCCAACATGGGCCAGCTCCTCTTTATGGCTGACTGGGTCTCCTGAGAGGGAAAGGGACTTGGCCAACGGAGCTTCACCATGGGTGAAGGAAGCCAGAGCTCTACAATGAAGGTCCTTGAGTAGGTCCTAAATTTCTCTCTGTTATTGTTACACCTTGTGAGGTTCTAGGTTTCAGAAGCAGTAGAGGACTGCCCTACCTCTAAAACACTCCAAGAACTGACAAACAGCAAAGAACCATGCAGCCAGGGAAATAGTTAATTTTCATAATATATACAAAATTCGACACCCGCTTTTCATATTTCAGGACTAAACTAGACTTAGGGACTTTAAGGAATTTGCTTGTCAAATTAGGGGAATTCACTTGTCCAGTGTTTCATGAGAACATACCAGATACACTTTAGTTTTGCTCAACAGCTTTAGAAAAATACTTATTTCTAGTATGAAACTAAACACTTAGAAAGGAAGAGCCATGATTCAAATAATTCCAGGGACATTCTTTCAGGGACAAATTGTGAGATCTTTTATGAATTGTGATAAAACTTTTATAAAGCTATCGTAAGTGAAATACAAAAAAGATAGTGGATGTGTGAAATCATTTACTGATGCTTTATAGAAATAAGTTTGCAATATGTGTGGACGTTATTTTAGAAACAACTAACCACAGTCAACTTCTTCAAATAATTTATCTTCCCTACTTATAAAAATAAACCACTAAATTATGTGTCTTCTGAGGACACTTTTCAATCAAAAGTCAGTTACTCACAGTTTCTTTGCAGATATATCACTATTTGCTAAATAAATAGCTGAATGTTGACTATTCCCATGCCTAAAAAATTTGGTCTCTAGTTAGGATGAATAGCTCTGTGAAATAAGGAAGTTCTATACTAGGGAGAGACCAAGAGGCATTCACTAGTCCTCCCAGACCCGGGAGCCCCATTCATGGTGCCAAAGCAACACTTCCATCAGCCATCAGAAGCTCAAGATTCATATATTGTCCTTAGGAGTGCAAAAATCAACCTAGATTATACGATAAATACATTAGAGACTAAATAAAATCAAATCATCCAGCAGCCAGAGAGAGAATACTGTGGGTAAGTTTTGTGTCTCTGAAAACATCCAGGAGTGAGCCTCAAGCTCAGACACAATAGTTAGCTCTCAACAGAACCAGATGTGACTCCACTGGAGAAAAAACAGAGAAACGTAAAGAAGGAGGGGGAATCAGAGGTTAAGTAAGAAGTGAAGAAACAAAACTGTGTTTCTCAACATCTAACCAGTTTCAGACTATCTGTTGCCTTAGAAAAGATGACAGAAGTGCCTTGGAAAGGTCCAAAGTTTCATTTGACACTTAGATTTTTGCAGCTAAAATATACATAAACTAGTTTCTGTGGTAGGAAATGTGATGAAATGCTTCAAGCCTTGAGCACTTTGACCTTAATTCTCTCAGACAACCCAGGCTTAGCCAACGTTCCTGCCCTAAGCTCAGTTTTCAATTCTGACATTTCATGGAAACAATAAGCATGATTTCTTGTCCCACTCTGAGAATCTATTGTGCCTCCAACTCTTAGATGTGGTCAAATATCACTTGATCACTTTCGATCACTTGATATCCCATTATTCGTCCATTTGCTCAAGCAGTGCCAGTAACGTTTCCATTTGACCCTATCACTCTGTTTCTCTTAAGATTGTGGTCAAATATGCTGATTATTTTTTCCACTTTCCATTCTCCTGAGGTGATTTTTTTTTTTTGCTTTATGGGTCATGTCCAGCGACGCTCAGTGGTTACTCCTGGCTCTGCACTCATAACTTATTCCTGGTGAAGCATGGGGGAACCATATGAGATGCCAGGAATTGAAACTGGGTCGGCTAAGTGCAAGGCAAACACCCTCCCTGCTGTGCTATTGCTCTGGTCTCCTCCTGGAAATTATGACAGTAAACTCCTAGTGAACAGGAATCATATTTGGCAAGAATGGTCAAGCCATAGAAATGTAAAAGGAAGTGCTGGGTGCTGTGTGTTTTCTTTCTATAACAGTAACGACAGATTTCAAAGCTGTCTTTACTGGTGTTTTAGAAGAAACTGTGTCATCTGAGAGAATTTTAGCATGAGAGCAAAGACATTTAAATGGAAAAAGAACTTTCTTTGCTTTGGGAAACCATTCAATTTATATACTTTAATTACTTTAAAATACTATCCATTAATAGTATTATTTCATAGTGAACCAAATTTTTTGATAAAGTGAGGTGCAATGGGTAAAATCTGGATATAAAAGAAAACATTTTGGAATGAGTCCGAGCTAATACATCAGGTAGAAGTGAGGAAGAGCATTTGAATACTTCAATGAACTTCTCCAGAAGCATGTAGGCCCCACTAAAAAAATCGTATAAAGATGCAAAATTTTAAGACTAACAACTTAGTATTTTGAACATGAGATGAGTCCTTATGTAAGAGAACTTGCTATTTGATTCCTTCAGAGAGCAGTTACTTTCCAAGACATGACCCAATTCAGAAAATGGATTTTTTTTTAAAAAAATCTATTTTTGAGCACCTTTTTTGAAATCCCACTCTAAAAATCAGCCATTTGCAGCTTTCATTGACATTTTCAACTAGACCAGGCCAGGGCGCATTTGCTTGAAGTCTAATTGCCACTGTCTGGATCCATAATGAAGCCTTTCCTAGGTAACCTTTCTGAATTACAGTAAGTGAAGCTCCCGTCTGAGCCCGCAGCTATTCAGTAAACTTTTACCTTTAGAAAAGAGGTTATTAGAAGCCTATTGCCAGCATGTGAAGGAAATGTTATTCGGGATGGAAACCTTTAGTGGGGTAGGGACAGCAAGTAACTCCCTTTGCCATTCCAGGTTCCTGTCATTGTGGAAAGTGCATCTGTTCTGCTGACGAGTGGTATGTTTCCCGGAGAATTCTGTGACTGTGACGACAGAGACTGTGACCAGCATGATGGTCTCATCTGCACAGGTGCAGTATTGGCTCTTCTGATTGCTCTCTGTTCTCACCATGTATGACCAAGACAAAGGGCACCCACTGGGCACTGCAGTAGGGGGCATGGTAGGAGAGCTTCCAAGTGGACAAGGGCCACTGTTCATATAGAGGAACCAGGGCAGGGGAGGAGGCCAATTGAGATTAGTGCCCAATGACATTGAGTGCCCAATGAAGTTCAATTGTATAATCACTGGGGAACTTCCAAAAAAGAAGCACTGCTCCCTCCCCTTTGGAAATCACTCACTCACACACATTACACATGCGTGCATGCACATACGTGCACACAAACACACACAGCTATTCAGTGACTTCTAATTCATTTGACAATCGTTTCAGCTATAGGGACTCATTTGAGTTGTGTGGTGTAGGGAATGGGATATTCCTTGAAACAAAGATGGTTGATGTGTTGATTGTTTCCAGGTAACATGTATACATGCCTTGATGGTATGAAACTACCTGAGTGCTAACCAGATCTAACATGTATTTTTTAGGTCAAAGAGGAAACAGAAATGTGTATAGTTTCTGTATCATAATAATTTCTGTAAAATTAAATAGGAAACAGAGGAAGTAGAATATGTATAATTGTTCTCCTTTGATGAAATAAAAGATGAGCTTTTGTGTCATGAGGGTGAATGTTCACTCCTGTTCATTCTTCTTCTACAAGACGTCTAATGCATCCAGCTGAACTCACTCTATATCCGGGATCTTTATGCTGCTTTAGTATTTTCTCTCGTCAGAATTCTTTCTACTGGGAAACAAACTCCAAAGCAGAAGGTCAGCTGGACTGATAAGGGATAGTCACTGGTCAATAATATATAGCTCAAATATCATTAATTTTTGGCAAGGTCAAATTTGCAACAGCTGCCTAACAAAATGTAAATATAAGATAAATGACCACTATGAAAATCTGAAAAGGAATGGAGTGAATTCCATAACAAATAATATGATTGATGATAGTAAGTTTTAACTAGAAGCACTTGGACTATGAAAATGATCTCCTTGTTGTGTTGCAGGGAATGGACTGTGTAGCTGTGGGAACTGTGAATGCTGGGATGGCTGGAATGGAACGCATGTGAGATCTGGCTCGGCCCAGAATCCCCCTAGCAGTCACTGAGAGAAGACCCCACTCATACCTATCTAATCCACCAGAATAGCAAGTGCAAAGGAACGCTGTATAATCTCCACTAGGACAGGTCGAGCAGAGGATTGTATGTTTTTCTCTTTCTGAAAGTCTCGGTGAGCAATGGATGCTGACATAAAATGAGTTAAGTGCACTCTGACTTACATAACACCTGAACAAGTTTTCTTCCAAAATTGATATCAGTAATTCTCAACAAGGGCACTTTTTCCACCCAGAGAATGTTTGATAATGTCCACAGACAATTTGATTGACACATGGGTGGGGTGTGAGGGCGTGCTCGGGGCATCTAGTGTGTAGAGGCCAAAGATGCCTACAAAATATCTCTTAGTGCACAGAACACCCCCCCCATATCAAGGGATGATCTGATTCCTAAGGTCACAAGTGCCAGAGTTGAGCAGTGCTGAATTACATAGTGACAAGGATGGCGCACCCCTGTATGACAGAGGTCACATCAGAAACTTGGCACCAGCTGTCTCCGCACATCAGTCCCTCCACTACGGTGGACAGGATTCCGTATGACTCAGCATTTTCACATGGGGACAGTCAAAGCAATCACCTGAGAGCAGATCATGTGGGGGGCCAGGGGCCAGATGACCAGTTGCGATGGCAAGAAAAGGACTGGTCAGTTGTAGTTACTGAGGCGTGTGCCTAGTCTATTTCAAACTCACCAAGGAAGATTTTCTTTAAATAGAGAAATAATGAAAAATGTACAATTAAGCATCATAAATAAATAGTGACATACATTATTTATACTCTGTGTCAATATATATTTATTAACTGATTATTACAAAATAATCCAGGGGTGTTTCTCTTCTGTTACTAGATAATTTTTAACTGGGTGGAGGCTGTATGTAAAAAGAATCTGATTTTCACTATTTAAATTATTTTATGGTAGCTTGTCTTTTAAAACAGATTGTAGTTGGTTAGATTTATGAAGGGGCTGAAATATGCATTTTCTTTTCCAAAAGACACATTATTTAATGGGCAAGCAGGGTTGTGCAAAGAACTTAAAATAACTGATAGAGTGTACAAATCTCAAAATTTTTGAGGACAAAAAACCAAAATATAAAAATGGTTTGAATATAAATTACAAATATTCACTCAGTGATAGGAAGAAAATGTTTATTTTCTTAATGGTGGCATCTTGTTGTGTATGAAATTCACATCGAATTATGAAAATGTACAATAATTTGGACTGCCCTTACATATTTACAGTTAAATCTACTTACACATATTAGCTTAGGCAACCTTTTAATATTTAGAGCTAAAAAACCCACTTTTTCCTAAATGTTAATCATATATTGTAAAATTCTAGAATAATATAACAAAATAATTTCCTTATCATTTATGATGAAAATTTTTCCTTGGAAATTTTACTTTATGATGTAAATATTCTCAAGTCATGGCTTGGACTTGATAAGCCAAATCACCCAAAATAAGGAAAATATGCACCTGCGAAGTTATTTTAACATTTAATATTGAAAATTACTTGAGAGAAAATTTCACTGATGCTGATTTGGACGTACTAACGGTGTTCACACATTTGAATACATTTATAAAATTTTTCTCTTTATCCTGAGATTATGAAGTGCAACCATATTAGTTGTATCTCTATTTCTGAATATCTCAATTGATAGATAGGTTTTGTAGGATGAGGGAAATGGAAGCAGTCCAGATATAATCTAGATTTAATTCTTCCCTCTTCCCCTCAATATATAATCTAGGTTTTATTCTTCCCTCTTCTCTGAGCACATGCACCCTCAAAATTGCCTATTGAGGGACCATTGTGTAGACCTCTGTGATGATGTACAAACATTCATGACATCATCTTGTCCTCACCATACCAACAATGTTTTCTTTTTAAATCATTGAACTGTGCTTTGTAGAAAAGACCATAGCAAATGTTTTAGGCTTTGGGGCTATATCTATATAAACTTGACATTTGTTTGCCTTTTATCCTTTAAGGGGGAAAGGGAACAAAACACTCATTCTCAGTTTCAGGATCACGCAGAAGCCAGCGACAAGCTGCATTTGTGTCCTAGCTGGACAGTAATTTGCCAACTGCTCTTTCCTAGGTGATGCCGGCCACAGGAATGATGTCTTATATTCCTTCTAGCTTGCTCTACTTGTTTTACTTTACTGTTAACAACAAGGATAACAAAAGTGTTGTTCTGTTCATGTTTCATATAAGAAAAAAGTCCTCAGCATTATGTTTTTCAAGAAAAAGAACAGATGTGGAGAGAGAATTATTTATACTATAAAGAGGAAATTTCTGTTTGTGTGAATCTTATAATTGTCCAAATTCCTTGGCAAAACTGGAAGTACTTATTGAGCACACCTTTTGCGTGGTCCATTGAGCTACAAATGATTGAACAACACTGAATTTGAGCACAAGTCTCACGGGTCCTAAACCCTAATGAAGAGTCTCCTTTTAAAACAAATATTTTCTTTGTACTCCATTTGTATGCAATAATGTTTTGTATTCAGGAATCAGTAGACTAAGAAATGGTTTTATTTACTTGTTAAGTTTGGAAATTAAAAACAGAAAGTTGTTTAAAAACAAATTCTACCTTTCTTAACAGTGTTGTTTTATTTTTTAACAGTGTTTAACAGTGTTTTTTGTACCTTGCTTTTGAAAAGAGAAACTTCCTCTTTAAAAAAAGTGTTGGGAGCAAGGTAAGAATGAGTTTGTAATATAGGTAGGCGGGAAATACACAAATCTTATTGGCTTGTTCAGATTTGACAGAGACATGGGGAAGGTGCAAAGAGTGTGTTTGGCACCAGCCCTGTTCACCTACCCCACAAGAATTCTCCCCACGAGAGTATTTCAATAAAATTCAGCACAAGTCTGTGACCCAGAGGAGACTCGCCATACTAATACCCCCGCTCTCTCCCTGAACCCTTAAAGCTAACTGAAACTATTGGAAAGATTGAAAAGCCGTTCAAATGAGTCACAATCTCTGCCTGCAAAGATTAGGATTAAACCTACTAATACTTAAAGCCATGAAAAATATTTAATTTAGCCTTTGTCTGCAGGCTCAGTATCAAAACTTGAACCTTAATCACTATTCAAGAGTGTCCACAGTACTCGCGTAAACTAAGATACAAATTCTAAGATTTACGTTTCTCCAAAATAACACAACTCACATCTGGATTTTGCAATGTCTGTGTTTAGCACAGTTTTTCCTTCTCCTCTAGCCCCACCCCCACTGTTCTGAAATCAGTATGAATATAGTTGAAAATTATTTTAAGTGATTTCCACTGACACCTCCTTCTGACATGAAATTCTAAGGCAATCTGCTTTTCTCCACAAGATTTTTTGCCATCTCTGTCATATGAGACAAAATTAATGAAGAGATACATGGTGATATTGAAGAAGAAAACATTTCTCTTTTTGTGAGCGAACTAAGGCTGATGCTGGCAATACTGAACAATGGACTGCGTTATGCTTTAGACATGAATCAAGCAACTGATCAGGTGTGAGAAAGAAAATTTCTTTGTGTCTAAGAAGCAAACAGTACAAAGGACTGTAGTTTTGGGGGCCCACCGAAACTCTTGTCGTCAATCAAACCCTCCAAAATGACTCAGGATGAGTATATATATATATAGAGCAATAATCTTTACATTTCCCAGAATTCATAATCAAATGATGCTTTTTTGCATGTTACTCTTTACAGGGGATCGGCCATTTGCATTTCTGCTATGTTTTCCAAGTAAAGTTGTAGGAAATCATCACAAAAAGCAAAGTTATAACAAAAGAAGCGTTACTTGAAGTACCAAAACAATGACCATTCCCAAGCATTGTTGAGGGATGGGTGAAAGATAAGCTACCTACCATCACAAATCAGTAGAAGTGACCATCCCGCACCAGGTATGCATGCAAAGGGAATATGATATTAGACTCCATACAATTGACATACGGATATGGAGATACAAAACATACTGAGCTATAAATACAAACAAATTCCATCAAATTTACTATACAGAACACCGGTAATGACAGATTGCACTTACTTAACAGCAAATTCAGTTTTTGGAGGGATATGCTTGATCTTCTCCCAGCAAAAAAAGCAAGAGAGGAATCATCAGAGAGCTAAAATTTTCTTTGGCATGGTCACGGGGAATATTGAGTTTACCAACTTTGTTTACATGACACTTCTCTATAGTTGTAGGCAATGCAATGCCATTTGTCACAAAAAAGTTGCTTGTGATTTTTCTAATACGCCTCCATATTTTATTCAATATTTTTATGTGTTAATACAGCAAATTATATGGAACACAGAAACCGTACAATGCAGACAAACTCTTTGCATGTAAATGGAATAATACGCACCGACAGTCCTTGAAACACAGCTCCCAAGCATGCAGTTAGTTCATCAATGCTGTCCTTGTCCCATGCAGTGGTAAGACCAGACATAAAGTAAGACCAGACATAACTAAGTCACAAAGGACAAGGACTCTGTAATATGCCTAAACATAGATTAGAAGAATGTTGATATCATTCTTTGGGATGACGCTTTTACAAGCAACTCATTAAAAAAAAAAACAGGAGCACGTTTACCAAAATGTCCGTCATTTACAAAAAGAAATCTTGTTTTACTTTTAACCAATAGACAAACTTGTAATGGAAAAAAGAAACTAGTAGGTAGGGTTAATTAAAAAACAAGATAGACAGGTGATACATATAATAGAAAGAGAGAGAGAGAGAGAAAACATCTATGTATTGGAGGAAGCAGAGTTTATAAGCCCATCTAATCAAAATTTCAAGTTAAATTATTCATAATCTGCCACATATATTATGTAATATCTACCCTAAGTAATTGGGCAATAAAATTCACCTTCCTGGATTTTCACTTACCCTATTGAACACAATAAGCCTTCATTTGACATAAGAAATCGCGAATGGTCAAAGGAATAATTTTTTGTACTTCAACGTTTCTGACAATAAATCTACTCAAACATTATGCTAACTTTTTATTTATTAAAATGGAATCCAATAAGAAAATGAAATAAGCATAAACAGTTAAATTTATACTAAATCTTTAATGAACTAAGCAAAGCCAAAATTCTCTGATACTGGGCAGGAAGTGTCATGGAGACTTAGGAGAGCAACGGAAAAGAATTTCCCGGGAAGCACAGTGCAGACGAGAGAAGAATGACAGGGGTCATCCTTCTGCATGGAAATAACACGAGGCCAGTCTGTCGATCCCATAAACAATTGTCTATAAATGAGGTTCAGTTGGTCTCAATGAACTCTTCTGAGAAGAAAACATTGGATTTTATTAAGTATACACACAGGTAGCAAATATATTTCCAAACAGTTTAGTATTAAACATGTTAAAACTCGCTATCCAACATGGAACGTTTGGCGCCAGCTCTCTCTGTGGATCACTGCCAAGTCAACTATCCATGTTCTTTACTGGTGTCTTCTCTACACTCAGAATTCGGCAGGCTTAAATTCGAAGGAAATTAAGAAAGCAAAACAAAGTAGAAGCAAATGAATGGAGGGGAACAAAAAAAAAGTTTGAATGCACAGGTTGGCCTTGGATTTTCTCTAGAGTCATATCACAGATTGCATTCTGGGATGATACAGCAAAGGCCCCCCCTAACCTGGCCATGGGCAGCGCAGGCCCCAGAAGCTAAGTCAGAGGCAAGGGACTCCTGAAAAGACAGCGGAGGACTCAGCATGCTGAGCTAAAAAAGAAAGAAAGAAAAAAAGGAAAAAATAGAATTGTTTTTCTAATATGACCAGTTTAAAAACTTGTTAAACACCAAAAATATTGAAGCCTAGATTCTAACTAACATTTGCATGGTGGCTGCCGAAAAGAACACAGCAGCGGCCTTTGCCCAGGCTGTCTGAGTCTGAGGCAAAACGCAGCCCAAACCGGGGAGGGCGGTAAGTTCCGGTCATTAGAAACAGGAAGGATTATATCTGAAATGGACTTAGGTAGCGCAATTCTCATAAATTGTAATTACGATTGTTTTGTTTGCTTCTTTTTATTTTTTTTTCTTCCTTTTTCCCAAATAATGAGGATTAGTAGATGAAAATGAACCTTAATCAGGCCTACAAGGCCTACAGAGTTCTTTGGACCCACTATCCCAAAAAAATCAGTGGGTCTTGCTCGCTGGGCAAGGCAAATGTTACCATTACCAGTAAGCTTGTGATATGTATAAAACAGACACACACACAAAGGAAATACAGGGGAGGTCCAACTCTGCTCTAGAGCGCTGGCCCCTGGCTCACCCGGACACACCATTCTAGGGAGCCCAGGCATCTACCACGCGGTCAGGTGAGGTCCAGGATCTTAGGGCAAGCCAGAGTGGGCACTCCTGGTCTTTAGAGATGCGATTTGTAAATACTTGGTTTGGAAGGGTTCCCCCATTCCCTGATGGCTAGCTCAACTAAGTCAACCGTAACATTGAAGAGTTTAAGGAACGCAGACCCCTGCAAAATAATAATAAAAACAATCATAATCATAATTTAAAAAAAAGGTGGGGTGGGGTGGGGTGGTCAGAGACAGTGGAGCGAGCCAGCAGCCCTGTCCAAACAGGAAGGGAGAGGGAAGACTGGAGCACAGGATATTCAGCGGCTAACTAGAAAGTCCTCAATCCATGGGTGTGCTACAAAATAGAGACCCGAGACATGTGGGTGGGCCGGAACAGGACTCGAAAGGAGGAGGGGGCGCGTCAGCAGGCAAGGTGTGGCGTGTACTCGTGAAGAATGTCATTCACATGAAGTGTCACCGTCACAGAAAAGAGATTTTTTTTAAAAAGGCATTCCATATCTGGTAGGGCATTCCATGGTCTGAGTTGAGCTGGTTATCCCGGTGGCTTCTGGCTGGGGGTGCAACCGCTGAAGGCTCATCGGCTGGCGGCCAAGGAGTTCGCGACGGCCAGGCCCGGCTGCAGCTGCCCTGGGCAGCGGGGCGGGAATGTCTGTCCAGGACGAATCGCGCAGCTGGGCCCGGGACACTGAGTCACACACCCGGGGGATCCGGCTATGTGGTCTTACTCTTGTTGACTGGTTTGCCCCCATTCATGATGGCCGAGGCGCTGGTGCTTTTACTCGGCGTCACCCCCGTCTTTGGGACCGTTTCTCCTACGTCGTGCAAAGATGGTTCTCGGTACATGGCAACTGGGGACGACAGGGAGGGTGCAGGGACGAGAGAGAGGTGGTTAGTGGCTGTGGTTGTAGGGGTCTCCCGCCCACCCATCCAACCTGCACCTACAAGCACCTTAGGTTTCCTTGGGGGAAGGTGGTTAGCGCCCAGTGTGCGCTGGATGGTGGTCACCCTTCCCCAAAGCCCAGCCAGGGGCCTCCCACCTGCAGGGTGAAATGCCTGGGGGCCACCATCTCCCTGTGGGCCAGTGATAACACACACAAGGACATGTGCACAGAGGCACACACACACACGAAGATAGATACTCACATCTACCAAGAATATACACATGTGCACACTGTGGCATAGACCACACATATACATGCACACAGCCACATAGACACATACACCCTGACACAAAGGTAGATACGTCACGGACAACACATATCCACAAATACACGAATTCACAGACATGCACACAATGATACCTAGACACACATTTACACAAAGACACACATATAAGCACACACAGAGTCACACGAATATGCACACGGACACATAGGCACATGTTCACCAAATATAAACACGCGCAACTTACTCACACATATATGTGACATATATGTACAGACAGACGCCCAGATTCATCATGCCCACCACACACAGACACATATATGTGCAAAATAAGCCTATGTAAACAGTTTATAAAGTTTTTATGGAACATACACACATAACAAAATCACACAAATAAAGTCTATAAACACAGTCACACAAAGGTACACACACACACACACACACACACAATGAAAGAGCCAGAGAGAGGAAAGCATTTAACTTATTTTTGTGCAGCAAGGAAGACACAGGCTGCCCCGTCTGTACCAGTTCCAACCTTGAATCCTTCTTTCCCACCCTTGTTCCCACTCGAGGTCCGTGTTCCCCTTGATTGTGAATTCGTTTTCGCTCAAACAGCCACCCGAACATCAAAGCCACATGGAGCACCACTAAGCATTCCCTTTCTTTAAGGGAATAAATAATCTTGGATTTATTTCCTCTCCAGCAATCAGGAGAAGGCAGTCTTAAAGAGCTGAAGGCAGCTATGTTGTATTTTCTGTTTTAATTCATTCTGAATACATCATTAAATATCTAATAACCGAGGTCCTTTCGGGCAAGAGGGTGACTGCAAGCAGCCAGCACGGAGGGAATTCCCTGAACGGTATCTGGTGACATAATTGATCACAACGGTCCGTGTGGCTTTTCAGAACGTGATTATGGGAATCCCGGGAAAGAACCTCTATGTGAGGAAATCAATTTCATTAAATTGTCTGCCTTCAAAACTACAAGTGAGTTAGATCTGCCCCGGCTGCCTTTGCAGGCTTTGGAGAGTTTGGGCCCTTTTCAGAAGAGATCTCACGCTTAGTTAGGACGGCCCCTACACCATCCCTCATCAAGATGGAGTTGGCTGAATTTTCAGCTGCATACCAGGTTATGCCTAGGGACCTCACGCCTATGTTAAGTGGCAAGATGAGGGATTGAATGGGACTAATCCATATCTCCAAGAGCTTTCCACGCTCCCACTCCCAGTGCTAATTAAATTGGGTGACAACTGCATCAGAAAACCAGCTTTGATTCTCTCTGGAGTTGAGCTGTAGAGGGGTTAAGAACATGCAACACGCCAGTAACCCATCAGATGGCTGGTTGATCCTAATAGTCTCCCTGCTGTCATCCACATCCTGCATGAGTTTGGAAATTTAAAATTAATCCTCCTCTCTCACTTATGCGTGAGACCCTCTGTCATAAGACATCTCCAAAATGATTTCCAGAATTCTTCTTTCTGCTAATTATTTGGAAATATAGTTTTCCTGTCTCTGTCATCATGCACACCAACACATACATAACTCACAGCAGTTCAGTATGAGCATCACAGTCAGTGACTCTACGACACTACCGAACCTTTAATCTCACATTACATAAGGAAATAGCTTTTCTAGGTTTTTCCTCAATTCAGAGGCGTAAATCCCCTGTTAGTGTCCACTACCTGTATGCAGCGAATAGGTTTTAGATATTTAGTCAATGCTTACTTGTCCATATTTAAATCAAAAACAGTTGATCAAGACAAAGCCAGGTGACAAGTAAGCCACCCTGTTTGTAAAGGTTTTATGGAATTCGCTTTTAAATGTTCACTTGAATTTAATTATTGATGTTCTGATGGTCTCTAAGAACTATTTAAAATAATACAACCAAGTCAGGGATGTGTAATTTTGGAAGAATAGGGAGAAACACTTATTCATTCTACTCTGACTTTCATTTTACTATATTATTAGAATCACTGTATTATTAGAATAATTTATTTCTATTGAAAATTCTGACATAGTCTTTTCTTTCTGATACAGTCCCTCATGGAAAATAACTGATCTGGGTGTCAGTGATATGCTTTCAAGTTAAATTTCCTCAGGGAAACATTATTCAGCATTATTAAAATGATAATGCTGATATGAGCTAAAAAGAGCAGTTTTCTAAGCATTTTAAAAACTGAACTATGGATTCACAGATAATTAAAATTAATTTTCAACATTTTAAATGATATTTTTTCTATATAGAAAACATTAATGATAAAACCAGTCCTCATTTACACTAGAAAGCTAAGGCTTTTCTGCAGAAATAAAAATAATAATAAAATCAACTGCCTAAACTAGTGGACAGTTTTTAGTTACTAGAAATGTGATTTTTTTGCAAAAGGGGAAAGTAATTGAATAAAGCATTCAGAATCAATTCTTTCATTCTCAAGCAAATGTTAATAAATTAAAGTGACTGCATATACTCTGCACAAGTCGTTCATGAGAAAAGTCAGATGTTTATGATTAGCAAATTTTGCAACAACTCTCTGGAAATGTGATCAAAGTACCACAAAAGCCTCACAGTGCATTCTAGGTGAAGGCAGATCAATTATTTCAGCAAAAGTAGGTAGCAACATAGCCAAATTTCCTAAATTATTGGAAAGGGAGACATGAAATATCAATTAATTCTTCGAGGGCCATATTAACTTTGACTTAATTTTCTGTAATCATTCATGAGGAGGAGTTACTTTTACTGTGATAGAATTTTATTCCATAATATTCATAAGTGTTTCTGATATACCTGTGGCACAAATACCTATGTCCCTGTGGATTGAAAAATTAAAACTAATTAGAATTATTTAGGGTCAGAAAGGATTTGAGATATTGGAAAGGTCACTGAAGGAGCTTCCTGGCATTTAAAAATCAATATATGATTTTCATCAGTCTGTATAGTGCATCTATACATGTACAGTATATAAAGGGCACAGATCTATAAATGTCCTAGTATGCCCACCACCCAGATCAAGCTAAAAATAACTTTCAGCATCCCAGCAGGTTCCCTGGAGTCAAGAAGAAGCAACCATGTCTAAAGCCAAACGAACACCCACACTCACCTTCCAATGGCTTGGGTAGAAAATGCGCTGCTGGTTTGGTTTTCTTGACTCGGTTTCCTTTCATAGCTTGCCCTTCCTTATTCAATCCCAAAAACCAGGCTCTCCCAGATTCCTGTTGTCTGTACAGCATAGATGAGTAGATCACATAATAGTTTTCAAAAACAGATTCTTTAAACTTGCATTCAGGGGTAAAAAGTTCCTGTTGGGAGACAAGGGAAAACAATTAGAGGAAGAAATGGAAGCTTTGTCGAGTTTTCTCTTCGTCTCTTTGTTTCTCCAGAAACTCAGCCATGGTAGGCCAGGAGCAGCCCCCCAGCAGGAACAGCAGATAAAGCTGTTTCTGCACAGACTAATTGTCTGCACTATTTCCACACACAACAAAGAAGAATTTGCTGTGCAGTTGTGGCCATAAACAAGTATGGAAATCCTCTAATAGGTAAAAAAACACCCTATGAGAGAACTCCAAACAGAATATGGGCCAGCCAAGTATCATAAGAAGTGGACATTTCAGAAGCACTGTAGACAACCAACAAAAGAAAGCAAATTTTAAAATATTGCCTGTCATCAGAATTACAGATGAGTTGGAATTAGTATGGTAAGGTATTTGCTAATCTATTTTTACAATTTCCATACAAATCATTAAAGGATACCCTAATATTTCTTGGTTGTTTAATGAATCACTGATATTATAGGGTGTTACATTTTACTGATGAAGACACAAAACTGAGACCTTAAACTAAAATCAGGACATTCAGCTCACATGGAGACTAGATACTGGATGCAGTTAGCAAGTCGAAGTGATAGAAGCTGAAAACACTGACTTAATTCCATGTTCCGGGATCCAATGGAATCACGAAAGAGAAATATTAAAAGCCAACTTGCCTGAAATTCCCCCAGCAGTTTAGGGATGACGTGTTGCTCAGTGTATTAATGAGTAACACAAAAATTACTACTCCAGGATGTTCACTAAATAATGCAAATATTCCTAGAGGGGATTGTATAGAGTTCTAATGTGTTTTATTTAGGATGATTAATCATGAATAAAATGCCGTGCATGTAACTTACATATTATTTGAATAACAGAAATTTATCACAGTTAATTTTAATTTCTATAACTATTTTGGATAAGTATTAAAAACAATTTAAAATATAAACCTTCCAAGTTATACACTATGGAAACCTATTAATTGATGTGTGTGTGTGTGTGCCTTGCATGTGGCTGACCACCTCTGACATCAAATATGGTCCCCTGACTCAAGCATCATCAAGGTGTGACCTAAACATAGTCTTCCTTAAAAAGAATAAAAAGGTTCTTTACAAGCTTTTTAAAAAAAAACTTTCAAGGCGTTACCAAAATACTTTCTAAGAGATAAACTATTCTAATTACAATTAAAAACATGGCTTTATTGCTTATAGAATTGCTTCCTCATTATTTCCCATGAGAGCATGAGTTATCACATGATGTCTCCTAGGATGTAATTTATTTACAGCACCCTGTAACTTTAACTAATTCACTGAAAGCTAACAGTTTTCCCAGGGGAACCTGTCTCATGAATGGCAGATGCTTTTATGAAAAGATGATGGACAGAAATCGTGACTAATTTGATAAGATTAAGATAACCAGAAAAGCAGACTCAAGTTTGAGTAAGAGTCTCCAAATAAAGGTCCCGAGTTTCCAACATGTTCCACTTCTCCAAACATCCTCCTGTCAATCTGTCACAAATAACTCAGGGCCTTGGGGAGCGATCTCCATGCCATGTCTCTGGGACCAAGAAGAAGCATGCAGGCTCATAGAGTCTTGGTCCTCGGAAAACAAAATGAATCCTCTGAGAGTCCTCAAGAGATTAAGGAATATGACACAGACTTGAAAGCACACCTTCTAGGACACACAGATTCGGTCTTGCCATGTACCTTGTCTTTTTATTGAGACAGGCCAAGTAGCCAGACACATTATTTATTTGCTCCCCAAGTCAGCTTAAAGCAGGTTGGTTGGAGCTTTGATAGTTGGTCTCTCAGCTGTCAGAATGCTCCCCTCCCTTCTGTGGCATATGGTTGGCTTTTGGCTCACCATAGTGAGAGGATCATGAAGGGCTCGCTGTAATCTTTAGTTGTAAGGAAATGCAGGGGGTGGTTAACCTCTTGCTCCTCTCCCTGGTCCTCTAAATTAAAAAATATGGAAGGAGCTGCAGGTATATCCGTTGGCAAGTGGGAAATGCATCCTCTCCACTAGAAAGTGCCAGCATTGATAGGAGCAAAATCTGGCAGGGAGGAGTGCTTTTTCCTGAGTGTATCCTGAGAGCTTCCCACCATTTCCTTGTGTCCCTCCTGTAGCAGAGATCTCTGTGTTTGTCCGTGTCTGTTGACTAACTTCACTTAATTCCTTTTTATCCCTTCCCTCCATCTGACTTTCTGGACAGTCAGATAATAAGAGATCTAAGGCATGGGAAGAAGACGCGGATGGAGAGCAGTGTCCTGTCGCGGCTCTTCCTTCTCCATGGTGAGTCCTGAAGGCACAACTGGCTAATGCAGCCACCTCCATAACGGCATTTCTCAGCGTTTTCAAACACCCGCCGCTCTTTTTTTTTTCTTTAGTCTCAGGGATCAAACCCAGGGCCTCACACACACCAGATAAGCTGCCCACCCCCCACCGCCCCTCAGCCTTGGCGCTCCACGTGCTCTCAGGAGCAGCAAGGGGCCATGCTCAGCTTTGGGCAGTGGCTCACATGTGTACCAGGTGCAGGGATGCCCGGAGGGAGTCGCGAACAGGCAGAGCCGGGCCGCAGGTGCCCTTGTGCTTCCTGCCATGAGCCGCCTTCCCGTGCTCCCCAGCCAAGCAGAGCCGGAGACCCGACTCGCCATGTCTCTGCCTGGTACACCCAGGCCAGAGGAAAGGCAAGGAGCTGAGTCCTTGCTCTGCGTCTCCTGTGTGACAGGGGCATGTAGTGATTCCTGAGAACCAGTACAGAGCAGTTACACACTCAGTGCCCCGCTCTGCTTACAGCCCCTCAGGCAGCCCAGTGTTTCCAGTGCTCACGAGCCACCACGTCTATGGATTCTGAACCAGACATCCTGGTGCACACTCCTGCAATCCACCACCCAGCAGGAGCAGCTATTGCTCTACTGCCCCCACTGCCCCCATTAGTCACAGCTACAGCCTCACACCTCCCCCAAAAGTCACAGCTACAACCCCACAGCCCCCAATAGTCACAGCTACAGCCTCACACCTCCCCAACAGTCACAGCTACAGCCCCACACCTCCCCCAACAGTCACAGCTACAGCCTCACACCTCCCCCAAAAGTCACAGCTACAACCCCACACCTCCCCCAACAGTCACAGCTACAACCCCACAGCCTCCCAAGAGTCACAGCTACAGCCTCAGACCTCTCCCAAAAGTCACAGCTACAACCCCACAGAGACAGACATGGGGCAGAGCTGCTCCTGGCTCTCCCTGTGCCCAACTGCTCATGAGGCGCCCGGGGGGGGGGATGGCAGGTTCTAGCCCTGGCCCCCACCCCAGTAGAGTCTCACAACAAGCCAGACGACCCCCCCACTCCATGAGGACCTCCATTTTCCACACCGGACTTCCCCCTCGTCAGAACTCTACCCAGCAGACCAGCCTATCACAGCCTGGCATGCGGCCGCTATGCGGCCGCGGTTCATCAATAAATGCTGGATTTTGAGATGACTACAAGAGTATGCTACCTGCACGGCAGAGCCTGGCAAGCTACCCGTGTCGTATTTGATATGCCAAATACCAGTAACAATTATAGACCTCATTCCCATGACCTGATGGAATGGTTTTGAGGCTCTTTATGTTCCTGGAGCAAGCATGTGCCCTTGGGCTCTACTTGCATGAGACAGGTCATATGGAGATGTTACTGGTGCCCGCTCGAGCAAATCGATGATGAACGGCAAGACAGTGATACAGTGATACAGTGATCCCTTCCCTCTTCGTCCACTAACCCCGATCAACATGATACACTCCAACTCCATCATGTGGCAATATATTTCATGATGTCCTTGCAGCTAAGTATAAATGAAAAAACATATATGAAATTCATTAAAAATATGGATATGTGCCATATTTTTTTACACAATCATTTGATCTTGGGCACTTCAGTTGTTTCCAGATTTTTGGCTATTTTGAATAGTGCTTGAATTAACACAGGACTGCAGACGTCTTTTCTCAATTGAGGTTTTGGACCCTTCCTGTAGATGCCCAGAAGTGGAATTGCTGAGTCATTTGAAAGCTCAGTTTTTTGAGGAGTCCGTATTTCCCAGATTTTTGGTTTGGTTTGTAGAATAGTGTGAAAAGGGGCCTCTAGTTTCCAATCCCCGTGTGGAAGAGCAGGAGAACTGAGCCCCAGCTAGTTTATCAACACAAGTATGTGCATTGTTTCATTGTGTTTTACTTACTAATACAATGATTATGCCAATCAAGTACTCTGGAGCACACCATGGCAACTTGAGAATGTTTATTTAAATTTTAACAGAAACATGAATTCTTTGAACTTGCCCAACTGAAGAGACAAGGCGTTGGACGCGCCTTCTTCTCATCTTGCCTGTCTATTTTTAGAACCACCCCCCACATCAACAAACTCAACAGCAGTTGGGTTCCAGCAGCAGCTTAAATATTAATTTTCATCATTGCTAAGCTAACTCACCAAATCATGGAATAGAAATATACAATACTGAAATTAAAGTTTCATCTCGCCTTTTATGTGGAGGTTGTTTCAAAATGAAAGCACCATCTATGAATTACTTGTTATCTTAACAGTAGCAGAAGAATCTTTTACCACCGAATAAAAATAAATTAAAAGTTCCCCCCCCCCCCCCTTTTTATTACACAGAAACAACCAGAAAGGTTCTTGGAACGACCACACCCACCCCCACCAGCCCCACCACCACCCCCCCCCCCCTTTTTTCTCTCCTTCTCTCCTCTCCCTTCTTTAAAGAATCCCTCTTCTGAGGGAATCTTTACTTAGGGAAATAACCTGATGTGCCATTTGCAGGTACAAAGTGTGACTCTGCATCCAGGATAAAAGGAGGTAGGTGTGGAAAAGACGGGGGACTATGTCCATAATACATACACAATGAATTAGCCATAGCTCAGATAAGTCAGCCTGTTTTCAACTTGAAAACTCAGTGACCCCGAGCATCTAACTCAGAGGCATTAATAGATAGACCATGGACCAGTGCAGCCCCCACCTGTTTCTCTACATGTATGCTCTGATTTTCAGAGATGAGATGTAATGAGAGAGACATCATTTAGACAAAATCTAAAATGTCTACCTGATGATCCTTTGCTTAAAAAATTAACTTATCATAATCTGAGATAAGTTTTGGGGCCTTTCCAGGGATGGTTCACTCAACTTCAAATTCCTAAGGAGCTAAATGTTCTTAAAGTAAATTGGATTGGCCAGGGTCAGAGTGATAGTACAGGAGGGAGGGCACTTGCTTGCACGTGGCTGACCCAGGTTTCATGTTGGACATCCCTGAACACCTCCAGGAGTAATTCCTGAGTGCAGAGCCAGGAGTAACTCCTGAGCATCGCCAGATAGACTGATGTTAATTTGATTGCTTAACCAGCCCAAGAACCCAGGGGGTGGAAAAAATGCCCTCTCTCCCCCTAAATAAATTGTCCAAATTCTAATTCCTCTGCTAAGAACTATCTCAAGGTGAAACAAAAAAACATACATCACAGAAAATTTTACATTTATTACAATTCAGGGCAATTCCAAAGCAGATTTCCAGTAGGCAGAGAAATAACGATAATCAATAAAGCAGTCAATAGTATAGAAAGATGCAGAATAAATAACTATTCATATTCTGTTAACCTTCACTATCTTCAGTCAGCAAGAATCTCAGTCCCTGTCTATAAACACCTTTCAAAAATATCCTGGTTTACAGCTGTGCCCCTCCCCCCCCACATGAAGCAGCCCATGGAGTCTCAGAGGAAATGGCTCAGCCCTTGGCGGAGTCCAACATAGCTCCTAGGGTTAGCAGACATGTGTTGGGAGGCCATGCTGGCTGGACTTGGAGCAGGGACTTGGGCTTCTTCCCTCCGGGTCGGCAGGCATGGCTATAGGCTGCACACTCGCAGCCAACAGCACCGGACAAGGAACAGACCAGAACCACAGCTGTGCCGGTGTGACAGCGCCAGTGTCTTAGATAATAATATAGGTTAGGACCAGGTCCTTCCCAGGATCTTTCACAGTTATACACTGTAATGGTCATTGTAGTTGCAACAAACTGGGGAGGTTGATGGGGAATGAGGAATTATAATGTCACACTAGAACTCATTATTGAATATACACATAGAGACGTACATCATAAACTGTTAATATCTGTAGGGCAAGCCACAAAGTGTAAGAGAAGAGAGAGAGAAATACAGAAACAGAGATAGAGAGAAAGAGAGAAAGAAAAGGTGCCTGCTATAGGGGCAGGCTGGAGTTGGGGTGGGGGGAGTGTTGAGACATTGGTGGTAGGAATGGGGCACTGGTGGAGGGCTGGGTGCTGGAACACTGTATGACAGAGACCCAATTATGAACATCCTTGTAATTGTGTATCTCACAGTGGTATAATAAATTTTTTTAAATACCCTGAATTTCTATGGACATTTTGTCAGAAACTTCAAGAGAGGAAACCTTAATTTCTACCTATTTTCTTAGAAAATAACAACAAACCACAGAGGTTTCTTGAACTCTTAAGTACGTTGACAGAAGTGCAAAAATGATTATTAAGGTGTAAATTGAATTATAAACTATAACTGTTTATAAGTTGGATTAAACTGTAAAGTGCTTCTCAAAGGTGAACCGTTATCATAGACAGGTTTGTAGTTACTTGAATTTCATTAACAGACTTCAGTTGTTTTGGGTGGGTATTCCATTCCTTCAACTGACATGCAGTTTCTTCTTCCCCTTCCTACTTGTTAAAGAAAAACTCTGGTCTACTAAAGCTTATCCTGAGGTCAGCGAACATGCACTCTGCTTTATCTTCTAAATAGCTTGAAAATAAATCTTGCTTTTCAGTGATACTGACACTTTAATGTTCTCACACTACCTAGTTCTTCAAAGAGAAATATGCCCTTTAAAAATCACATACAAAGGGAAGGATACTGTCTTTCTAGAAGGTTCTACAGTTATGAATGTTGGAGCAAAAACAACTTACAACTAACACTCAAAAGCAGTTATGTTGGCTAATGCATTTTATTTTATTTTTATTTTTGCTTCTTTGGGGTCACACTCGACAATGCTCAGGGGTTACTCCTGGCTTTTTGCTCAAGAATTACTCCTGGCAGTGCTCAGGGGACTATATGGGATGATGGGGATCGAACCAGGGTCGGCTGCGTACTATGGCTCCGTCCCCCAGCTAATACATTTTATTCACCTGAAATTCTACATAATCCAGTATGTCTAATAGCTCACTCTGACTAGTGACTACCAGAGGAAAACTAGTACATTACGAATGTACTTCAGACTAAAAGCACAATCACGTATGTGTATAATATGTAATTTGTATTTAATTATAGAACCCCGCAATTGAAATTATGTTCTCACCAACAAAGCAAACTTCTCTAAAGTACTTATGGTTATAGGAACAAAAACTGTTACTAGTTATTTTTAAAACAAAATTGTAAATAAAAGCATATGTGTTTTTAGCAAGGATACTTTTGGACAACTAGAAATACTACCATAAAAAATAGATGAACATATCCGCTCATATGTAGCACACTTATCTTTAGACATGCTAATTATTTCTTAGACATGCACAACTTAAATTTATAATAAAAGATAAATTTTGTGTGTGTAACTGTGTTCACTATGTAGTATAACACCCTTCCTCTGAGTCTCGTCTCTAGCTCCAACATGTATTTTCTGTTTGTGACTTATTTACAAACATTTCGGTAAGGATACAATTTATTATAATGGCAAGCATGAAATGATTTTTTCATTTAATAAATATAAATGAAATATTATTCATGCATGCATATGTAGACGTAAAATATTCAAATAAATCTAAGGAGATTTATTCAACATATCCTTGCTGTTCAGAAACCAATAGCCACTTTGTTATCTAGGCATAGAATAAAAGTGCAAAGTCCCAAGGTCTGTTACAGATACTGAAATCAAAATTTGTCTTGTCACAAGACATCAGGTGATTTTAACATTAAAGCTTCAGTTTCATTAGCATATGCTCCTATTACCATACAAAAAATTTTATAGATCATTACAAAGTTTTCAGGAACATTTAAATTGACATTCATAGGTTATTACTGTTCCCATAACTTTCATAAAATTCAAGTGTTTACAGTTCATGTATCTTGCAGCTTTAAGTAAGGAATGTTGAGATTATAAATAAAATATGTACCAACTGGTTCCCTAATGTTAAATCTTTTTCTCTAGAATGTAGACATATATAAATTCCTAAAATAATAATGCTTGTAACATGAACAGATGGTACATCTGCTATAAATATTAGCCAAAAAATCACAAAATAAATCCCTTAAGAACATATTGATGTAACCATATACTATCTGCACACATTTATCAGTGTCAGCAAATGTACATCACATCACCACGCTCATCATCATTTTAATAATTATAGCTTACACTTACAATGCGAGTAGCAGGGACTGATCCTAATACTTTATATAATCAATTATCAACTCCTTATACATATATTAATTTTCATCAATAAAAATATATTTCACTCTTTATATATCATATTCAGTTTAAAACAATTTTTAGACATCTGATTAATTGCAAGGCTCCATGAGGGCCTCCACTTTCCATATCCGGACTCCCCAGCTTGCCAGAGCTCCACCCAGCAGAAGAGCTGATCACAATTCTGGCTAGTTTGAGTCCCACCCTACAGCAATCTTTTTCAAGCCCAGCCGAGGTATGCCTGATCCAGAGACTCACATACATGGGGTAGAGCTGCTACTGGCTCTCCCTGTGCTCAGCTGATCACGAGGTGCCTGGGAGGGAAGGCTCTCAATAAATGCACAAGATAAGAGGCAACTACAAGAGTATCCCACCTGCACAGCAGAGCCTGGCAAGCTATCTGTGTTGTAGTTGATATACCAAAACCAGTAACAATTATAGACCTCATTCCTGTGACCTGAAGGAATGGTTTGAGGCTCTTCCTGTTCCTGGGGCGAGCAGATGCCCTTGGGCTACACTAGCATGTGGCAGGATGTATGGAGATATTACTGGTGCCCACTCAAGCAAACCAATGAACAATGGGAAGACAAATGATACAAGTGATACAAGTGATTAATTGCAAAACTGGCCCAAATTCTTGACCCTGCCCTGAGTCAATGACCCTGAGCAGGAAGTTTGACATGACCCCATCATAGCCCCATTCCCCAAACAGCTAAGGAAAGAATATTGAAGTTTGACCAGTTTTCCTGTTCTTCTCTCTCCCCTGACTGTCTTCTGCTAGAACATGGATAGAATGTGGCTGCTGTGGGAGACATGGCAAAGGACAGACCCTGTCAAACCAACTCAGATTAGTTGATTCCCAGAGGGTCCTCCAAATCCAGCCCAAACCTACAGTGCCTCACTGCCTAGCAAACCCTGCCTGTGCAAGCAATATAAACTGTTAAATCCACCTCAACTTCTGTGGTTGCTCATTACAGGACCACATTGAGGTGGTTGATAACTAATACAGATGATTACTAATTTAATGTAATTTTTCAACTGAGACAGACAATCTTTACTGTATACTGCTGCTCTTTATTCTACAGCTAATGACACAAGACAAAAGTATATAGGTGGAAAGCAGACATATGATATATGCTACCATATAGGGGACACATTTCCTAGGGTATAAATATTAAGAGGAAGGAGAAGGTCATTATTATAACTGTTATCAAAACAAATAAGAAAACACACAGGTTCTTCGAATGAATCTCTTCTCCGTTTGGTGTGACCTATACCTTCCTTTCAAACCTACTGATCAAGCAATCATTGAACATATAGAAAATGGATTGATGGTCATCTGTTTCAGCCATTCCTGCTGTCCACCTTCACCAATCCCCAGGCATGAACAACTCATTGCTGTGTGTCTTTTTCGCTAGGGAAGAGCCGAGGGGTGCCCTAGTGGGTGGTGAATAAAACCTGTTGCTCTGATGTGGAGAGCAGAGTGCCAGAGTGGTCTCCTTAATTGCAAGAATTTTTCAGATTCAGTAAGTTATTTGTACTTTTGTTAGAGCTTGGCTGTCCCATAAAGAAAAAGGAAATATATATAGATTGTTGGAGGACAGGTTTAGCTATTCTGGGAGCTTTGTTGTTTTTCCTACTCCCAGCTTAATCTATTTAAGCCAAGGTTCATTCTAATGAGTCCTCTCTTCTATGTAAACACTGCTAGAGGGTGTGGCAGTTACAGAAGTCACCTTAATTGAATAACTTCACTTATACTACTAAGACTTCTATGTTTTCTAGATTGGGCACAGCTCCTCTTTATACCCACTGCACCCAGCGTGGGACAGTTAGAATTTACCAGGAGACTACCACCCTGACTATGTTGAGACTATAGGAAGACTATAGGAAGGATCATACTAGTTTGCCCTCAAGCAGGTGAGTGTGACCCTTTCAGTACAGGAGAACAAGATACTCAGAATCACCCTGGTGCAGATAATAATAAGAAGGACCTTGTGGGTACCATCTAGATTACATGAAGCTCATGAAAGTAAGACGTATTACTTTATATCAAAAGTATTTATATTTTTTATAATATAAAATATTTGTTATATTATAAAGTATTTATTTATTTATTTATTTATTTATATTTTGCCTTTTTTGGGTCACACCCGGCAATGCTCAGGGGCTACTCCTAGCTCTGCACTCAGGAATTACTCCTGGCGGAGTAACTGATACCAGTAAGCCTGGCAAGAAGCCAGAGCAAACCACACATCATGCAGTTAGTCATTCTCAACATCCAGACTTCATAGTTCCTCAGAGCTCCATCCAAGAGAAAACCTGATCTTCCCCCTTTAAGTTTTGTCAGTAAATGCTCAGGTTGAGAGCCTTCTACTAAGACTATACTACCTACACGGTAAAGCCTGGCAAGCTACCGTGTTTAATTTACTTTTTATGCCAAAGACTAGTAACTATTATGGACCTCAGTTCCATAACCTGAAGAATGGTTTCGGGCTCCTCCTGTCCCTGTAGCAAGTAGATGCCCTTGGGTTGCACTTGCTTGTGACAGGACTAATGGAGATGTTACTAGTGCCCACTCGAGCAAATCAATGAACAATGGGAAGACAGTGATACAGTGATACTTTATATCAGCCCTCTCTCTCTCTCTCTCTCTCCAGTGTTTTACATAAGAGATAATCTCGGGATTAGTCCTTGGCTTAACTTTTGTTTATACCTGCAATAGGGTGTGGCACTACACTCTGTTTAGAGTTCTTTGTTGACACGACCCTCCCTGGATTACTTTGGTGTATATAAGGGGACTGACTTGAGGACCCTTCAGCTTTTAGCTACTCAGCTTTCAGCTTTTGGCTCCTGTGGCTTTTGACTCCTCGGCCTTTTGCTTTTGGCTATTGGCTTTCGGCTTTTTGCTCTTTGGCCTTTTGCTCCTTCTTCTGGGTAGGACTCATCTCGGGTGAGATCCTCTCTCTTTGGTGGGAGACTTAGGCTCTTTTGTATGTTCTAAGTTTGGACCAGAGCTAGAGTTTGTTCATTATATTGGAGTGCTGTGAAAGAGCTTTTGTACTATTAAAAGCCTTTTTGGAACTGCACCGGACTCGTGAGTTTTCATCTGTTTCCCCCAGCATCCTCCTTGGAGGTAGAAGAGAACTTCTGTCCTGACACTGTCAGGGACCCTGAGTGGCATTCCTCGACAATATCTATATCTATATAGACATAGATATAGATTAGATACAGATACAGATATAGATATAGATAGATATAGATATAGATATAGATATAGATATAGATATAGATATAGATATAGATATATAGATATAGATATGTATGTATATATATATAGAGAGAGAGAGAGAGAGAGACGAGAGCGACCCCCCCCCACTCCATGAGGTCTGCCATTTTCCACATCCAGACTTCCCTCTCATCAGAACTACACCCAGCAGAAGAACCTATTACAGCCCGGCTCACGTGGCCGCTTGCGGCCATGCGGTTCATAAATAAATGCTGGATTTAGAGGTGACTACAAGAGTATGCCACCCACACGGCAGAGCCTGGCAAGCTACCTGTGTCGTATTTGATATGCCAAATACCAGTAACAATTATTGATCTCATTCTCATGACCTGATGTAATGGTTTGAGGCTCTTTATGTTCCTGGAGCAAGCAGATGCCCTTGGGCTCTACGAGCATGAAACAGGACATATGGGGGATGTTACTGGGGCCCGCTCGAGCAAATCGATGATGAACGGGAAGACAGTGATACAGTGATACAGTGAGATATAGAGAGATAAATTAGCCATAGCAAACAACATTTGAGCATTTTAGAATCAGGATTTTCTCATTATAAAAGTAAATAATGAAAGACATCACAGTTTCTATCAACATACCTGAAATGTATGTTCCCTGGAACTCTACCCATCTGAAAAATTATTTATTTCCTATCTTCCATGGATCAAGTGCTGCATTTACTCAACACATTCATAAACTTCTAATAGCAAATTAACACATTCATATCTCTTGACTATAAAAACCAAAGCTCTAGGTTTTTATGTTGTACTAAAATACATTTTCTGAATTTAAATTTAGCCTATTCTATGAAAGTCTTTTTTTTTTTTCAATCTGGCCCAGGTATGCTGAACCAGAGACTCTCAGACATGGGGCAGAGCTGCTCCTTGCTCTCCCTGTGCCCAGCTGCTCATGAGGCTCCCAGGAGGCATGGCGGGTTCTAGCCCTGGCCCACCACCCCAGCAGAGTCTCACAACAAGCCAGACGACCCCCCGACTCCATAGGGGCCACCATTTTCCACATTGGACTTCCCTCTCATCACAACTCCACCCAGCAGACCAGACTATCACAGCCTGGATCATCGACATCTACCCTGCAACATTTTTTTTCAATCCAGCCCAGGTATGCTGAACCAGAGACTCTCAGATATGAGGCAGAGCTGCTACTTGCTCTCCCTGTGCCCAGCCGCTCATGAGGCACCCGGGAGGCATGGCGGGTTCTAGCCCTGGCCCACCACCCCATCAGAGCCTCACAACAAGCCAGACAACCTCCCTGCCCCGACTCCATGGAGGCCGCCATTTTCCACATCGGACTTCCCTCTAGTCACAATTCCACCCAGCAGACCAGACTATCACAGCCTGGCTCGAGCGGCCGCTTGAGGCCGCGTGGTTCATCAATAAATGCTTTATTTAGAGGTGACTACAAGAGTATGCCACCCGCATGGCAAGCCTGGCAAGCTGCTCGTGTCATATTTGATATGCCAAATACCAGTAACATTTATATTAGGTCATTCCCATGACCTAATATAATGGTTTGAGGTTCTTTATGTTCCTGGAGCAAGCGGATACCTTTGGGTTCTACTAGAATGAGGCAGGACATATGGAGATATTACTGGTGCCTGCTCTAGCAAATAGATGATGAAGGGGAAGATAGTGATAGTGATAGTGATGAAAGTCTGCAAAAGATTGGGAATTTAAAAGAATAATACTAATATTGTTCATTATAGAATGTCTTGGGAATACTTTTACACAGGATCTGCTGTAATTGATACGTGTAATGCAAATTAGTAATGATTAACATCTATTTTTCAGAGTTTACTAGTTACTTATTGAGAAGGTAGTCAA
This sequence comes from Cryptotis parvus, assembly GCA_021461705.1. NCBI lineage: Eukaryota > Metazoa > Chordata > Mammalia > Eulipotyphla > Soricidae > Cryptotis > Cryptotis parvus. Next base: position 67,386 of record JAJIBD010026906.1, read on the forward strand.
ACTTAGACTCAGCATGAATTACATGTGGAATACTTTACATGGCTTATCTCATTTTATATCTCTTAATTTAAGAGATGACACTATGTCAAAAGTTAAGAATATCAAGAGTTTTTGTAGTTAGCAAGTTGTAGAGCAGTGTGGACCCTGGACTACCTGGGTCTATGGATGGCCTCAATCATTACATGTATCACCAGTCAATCCAATTAAGTTCTAAAACAAAAACAAAACAAAAAAAAACTAAGAAAGAAGTATGTCTTAACAGCATCGAGGGTAACTACAAAGAATGTTGAAATTTCCAGAACAAAATTTCTCCTTCAATAAAATAGCACTTGAGATAGGAATCAAAATGTTATTAAATCTGCTTGGACAAATTATTTCAAGTATTATCAACTGTAGCACTGATTTTATTCTTTAACTTTATTTTGCCACTTTTCCCTAATGCCTCCTGAGTGATGAGTTTGGAATAGGACTTGCATGTCCTGTTTTCTCTGTTCTGTTTCTCTCTGAGTTACAGATACTTGAATAAAAAGTGAGAAAAGTAACACAGAACATTTAAGAAATGAGTGTATAATTAAGAAAATCTAAGACCTTAGGAGAAATAGCAACAAAAGCTTACGTTCCTAGACATCACTCGATCACTTGACATCCCGTTATTCATTGATTTGCTCGAGCGGGTGCCAGTAACATTTCCATTTGAGTTCCTAGACATAAAGATACTGATGGTTTTTTCTGAGGGTGGCCATGGAATGGGCCAGTATGAAAGAAAGAAATTCCCGGATGCTGGAGAAAACATTTAGATCATTTTTCTCCAACTCAACAAAGACATGATTTACTGGCACTTATTTTCATTTCATTGTCCTAGTATTTTTTTTTCTATGTTGGCCAAAAAAAGAACAGAAATTCTTTGCAAAAGTAATTACTTAATGTCCGAATGCCTGAACTTAGTAATTCTCCATGTCTTGCCCAAACATAGTTTGGGCGCTTTACCTTCTTTTACCCATGTTTTGTTTCATCTTCTTGTACTTCTCAACTCATGTTCTCTTGAGCAACTGAAAACAAAATATATGGTAGAGCTGTAAGCCTTTACTGTGTCAGATTCTGTAAGTGCTTATTGACTGGTTTTCATATATTTTTTTTCTTTGAGGCTGTTACTACATTTCTCCATGTTAATCCACTTAGGCTTATTCTGCTTGCATGTACAAGTTATTTTCTTAATTTGCCTTCCTTGAAACTCCATTTTAAATGAATACTTTTCCTAAAACTTTGTGTTCAATATATGCGTTATGCCTTTTCCTAATAAAACATATTTAGTCAAAACCACTTACTTTTATAAATTAAATGAAACCAAACTAAATCAAATAGATCAAAAGAAATTGTTGATCCAGCCTTTAGAACATCAGCTTCCATAAAAGCATGAAGAAATAATAACCAGGTTCAAAAATAATTCTAAAGTACCAAACTCAGAGAATAATGTTAATTTGCAGAGACTTGCAGTTTCCAAAGGCCAGTCACATATAATTAGTTTGGTTTAATGATGGTATCATAAAATCCTGAAGAAGAAAAAAAATAAGCCGTCAGAGATGATTTTGAATCTTAGTAAAGGACACATGTAATGCTCAGCAATACATTGAAATGTTTTTATTTCTATCCATGTGATGGTTTACCTACATCATGCTGCTAATTAGCAAATATTTTCTTTCTTATAGCAATGTCAAAAACATGGACCATATGAAAGGGGCTTACTTTGTCCCAGAATAAGAAATAAATAATCCCACTGGAATCAGAGAGAAGATGCTCTCTGACTGTAGGTGATATGAGAGAGCCTAAAAAATGCTGCCTGGATCCCTTGATTTATTGGATAGAAACATCTCAGCTATTCTGGTAGCAACACGTTCAATAATTCCAAAGGTTAACCAAAAAAAGACAAACATGAAGTGGAAAGGTCAGGAGAGGAAGAAAGGGACAACGGCACAGGCTTCAGAGGATAATGAGGAAAATGTCCATCTTTTGGCTTAATGAGATTAAGATGAAGGTGGCTCAAGTCTGTTTCTGCTGGGTGTTTATTCATCCCTACATCAGCATGAGTTATTTTCCTATTATCAAACTGCAGAGGTGCTAAAGACTTACATTGTCATGACAGTATCATGAAGCATTGCTATACCTACAGAATAAATCTATAACAACACACTGTTATAAAGTCAAAGAAGCGATATTCAAAATGCACATTGGGAAGTGCCCCAGAGTGGGAATCTTCGGGGTCTGCATGTGAGTCATGAGCCAGGTCAGGGCATTTGGATCATTCCTAAGGAAACAGGAGACGTTACAGTCTTCATGTTAGGTTCCTGTCATATCACGTAGGCACTTGGCAATACACTCTGACTAAGATATGGAGGAACAGAAGGGAGAGACAGGGTTTCGATCCAAGGATATTGGCTGTCTGCTGCATGGTAAGTCAGCAATGAGAAGGAAGGGAAGAGGCAGGCTTGGAAAATAGTTAGGAGGTCAAAGAGTGAAGCTATGTCATTATGTGTGGCCGCTCAGCAAGAAGCTGTGTTAAGAACAACATGTAAGTAGCTTTCTCGCAGAACTGAATGACATTTGGTTTGTGTTTACTGCTGATCCTAACATGTAGTTGCTTTCTCGTGGACCTGAATGACATTTGGTTTGTGTTTACTGCTGATCCTAACATGTAGTTGCTTTCTCGTGGACCTGAATGACATTTGGTTTGTGTTTACTGCTGTTCCTAAAAGGTCAAGCGCTGCACTCGTGTATTCTCCAGCAAAAACTAGGCAGACATGTATAACATAACTTTACACAGTGCTTTCACAGAATATTATTTCATATGTGTATTGGGTGATTCTGAGTTTTGAGTTTGTCCTTTAAGAGATCTCACTTTGTGTGAGTTTCTATTCTAAATTAATTAATTTTATGCATTGTGAGAGCAAAAACAAACAGCAGTTAAGAAACTATGGTTAGTTGAGGAGTAAGTAAAGTTAGAAGAGAAAGAACTGAAGTTCTTTTAACATAAATAAAGTTAAAATTTGAGGATAGTTTCTCATGGTTTTTGTTTTTTTCATTTTTTATAGTCTGAAAGTAAAAGACTTATTTTATTTTTTAATATTTTAAATGAGATTTGTTTTATTTTAGGCACCAGGATTGACAATCATGTTAAGAATTTCAGGCTTGCAATGTTCCAACTCCAAACTCACCATTGCAATCTGCATTCTTCCACAAATGTCCCTGGTCCTCACCCACCCCGACTCCACCTCCTTAGCTGACTCATTTTAAGTAAACACAGTTGTTATAATTATAATAGTATTCAAGATCCTCAATGTTCTTATGTCACTACTATTCTACCATATCATTCTCATCTATTCCTCACTGTCTTTGCATTTTCAGTTATGTCATCAATACCAAGTATTTTCTATCATTTATACCTTCCATTTTCTTTCCCTATTGTCCTATATACCACAGATGAGCGAAGCCATCCAATCTTTGTCCTTCCCTTGCCTTACACCATTAAACATGATACCTCTAGTTCATTCCAAGTTATAGCAAACTGCATAATTTCATCTTCTCTAACTATAGCTGTATAGTTGTTGGATGACAGGTTTAGCTAACTTGGGAGCTTTGCTGTTTTACCCACTCATAGCTTAATCTACTTACATGTTCTTAAGCCAAGGTTCATTCTAATGAGATCTCTCTTCTATGTAAACACTGATGGAGTGTATCACTGTATCGCTGTATCACTGTCTTCCCATTCATCATCGATTTGCTCGAGCAGGCACCAGTAACATCTCCATATGACCTGTCTCATGCAAGTAGAGCCCAAGGGCACCTGCATGCTCCAGGAACATAAAGAGCCTCAAACCATTCCATCAGGTCATGGGAATGAGGTCTATAATTGTTACTGGTATTTGGCATATCAAATACGACACGGGTAGCTTACCAGGCTCTGCTGTGCAGGTAGCAGACTCTTGTAGTCATCTCTAAATCCAGCATTTATTGATGAACCGTGCAGCTGCCAAGAGGCCGTGTGAGCCAGGCTGTGATAGGCTGGTCTGCTGGGTGGAGTTCTGACGAGGGGGAAGTCCAGATCTGGAAAATGCAGGCCCCTCATGGACTGGGGGCATCTGGCTTGTTGCAGGCTCTGCTGGGGTGGTGGGCCAGGCTAGACCCTGTCATCCCTCCCGGGCACCTCATGGCGGCTGGGCACAGGGAGAGCCAGTAGCAGCTCTGTCCCATGTCTGTGAGTCTCTGGATCAGCATACCTGGGCCAGATTCAAAAAGGCTGCTGCAGGGGTGGATCTGGATGAGCCGGGCTGTGAGAGGCTGGTCTGCTGGGTGGAGTAATGTCGAGGGGGAAGTCTGGATGTGGAAAATGGAGGCCCTCATGGAGTGAGGGTCGTCTGGCTGTTGTGAGGCTCCTGGGGTGGCGGGCCAGGGCTAGAACCGCCATCCCGCCTGGGCCCTGAGTGGCTGGCCAGGGAGAGCCTGTGGCAGCTCTGCCCCATGTCTGTGAGTCTCTGGAGGGTGTGGCAGTTAAAGAAGTCACTGATGGAGGGTGTGGCAGTTACAGAAGTCACCTTGACTCTGAATAATTTCTGACTTATTATACATCTACTAAGACTTCTATGTTATCTAGATTGGGCACAGCTCCTCTTTATACCTACTGCACCCAGCATGGGACAGTTAGAATTTACCAGGAGACTGCCACCCTGGCTACATTGAAACTATTGTTTAAGATTATAAGAAGGATCTTAATAGTTTGTCCTCATGTAGGTGAATGTGACCCTTTCAGTATACAGAGATCGAGATACTCAGAATCACCCTGGTGCAGATAGTAAATAAGAAGGACCTTGTGGGTGTTGGGTGACATGCCCTACTTTAAGCTTCAGCTACACTTAGCTTGCAGCTCCTCTCAGCTCTGCTAGGGAGGCTTTGAATCAGCTCAAAAGGCCACCTGAAGTGCTGCATTACAATAGAGTTGTTTACCTGTATTCATCTCTAGATAGCCCAACCAGATCGGGCTGAGAAGTTTTGGTGGATTTCTAAATATAAAATAAGCTGGGAGAAGAGAAGGTCCTTTTTGCCATTTTGGTTTCCCTTGGTGTTTTGTCTCTCCGTCCTCTCTGTTTTCTGTTGGGCTTCAACATGTGGTGACAGCCATCTTGGCCTATATGTAGCTGGGGCCTAGCTGGGAACCCAGAGTCCGGAGTTTTCCCTGCTTTTGGATTGTATATCAGAACCTGTGATAGTAAAGCCTTTTAAAACTGCGCCAAATTCCTGACTTTTCATCCATTCCCTGCTGGCTTCGGAGGTAGAAGGGAACTCGTTTCCTGGTATTGTTGATGACTCCAGTAGCTCCCTGACATGTGGGTACCATCTAGATTACATGAAGCCCATGAAATTAAAATGTATTACTTTATACCAGCCCCCTTCTCTCTCTCCGATGTTTTACATAAGAGATAATCTCAGAAGAAGGCATTATCCTTGGCATACTCCTTTGCTTATACCTATAATAGGGTGTGGCACCACCCTTCTACCCTCTTCTACTATTCTAGAAACTGTTTAGGGTTCTTTGTTGATATTGTTTGGAACCTGGAGGCTCTCCAACATCTAGTATTCCATTGTGTATACATACCACAACTTCTTTATCCATTTGTCCACCATTCAACATTTGAGTTGTTCCCATATCCTGGATATTATATACAATACTGTAATAAGCAGGTATGTGCTTTACCATTTTTAATTAAAGCCCTTAGCTTTGCAGGACAGATACCAAGAAATATGATCTCTGGTTCATGTGGCAATTCTATCCTTATTATTTTTGTCACAAAGGTCTTCCACAGAGGCTAAACTAGACAACTTTGCCACTAACAACAGTAAACCTCACCACAATTTAGCCAATAAAGAAACATACTATGTCAATAGGTAGAAAAACATTATCAAAATGAACATTTTATAGATTAAATAAAATTCCCATCAAAGTTCTAGCTACAATTTTCAAGGATTTAGAATAAACTACACTAAAAATGTATATGGACTAATTAAACTCCATAGATAGGCGAAGCAATTTTGATACAAAGAAGATAGGAGGTTGTCGGGCGCTCCGCCGGGTCCCGACAGTGCTGGGAAGCGAGTTCCCTTCTACCTCCGAGCCGGCGAGGAATGGATGAACACTCAGGAATCCGATACAGTTTTAAAAGGCTTTACTTATCACAGGTTCAGGCATACAAATCAGCAAAAGGAAAAACCCGATGCTTAGGATTCCAGGCTAGAACCCCAGCCACGTGTAGGCCAAGATGGCGACCACCACGTGTAAAACTTCCAAGGGGAATAAACGCTCACAAGGCGAGATCCCACCGGGAAGAAGCCCGGGAGAGCGGGAACTGGCTAGTTTATATCCCCCCCCCCCCCCCCCCGCAACTCAGACCTTCCTCCCATTGTTATGGAAAGCAGGGAGGGTCCAATGCCCTCAGGTAATCCCTCCCTGCATCTCACCTAGGGCCTTTACTGTGCTAATGTTTTGAGCCGGGAAGGCCTTTGAAATGTAGAGAAGGGGGTTTCTGAGATGGCATGTCACTGTACCAAAGATCAACACCAATGCCAGTTAAATATTTCTCCAAGCCTTCACAAGTCTCCTCTACTTCATTGTAGTTTTATATTTTATCAGGGAGCCATGCTTGTTTGTTTGGAAGCAAACAGCATTTCTCTCTGGTCTAATTACTTAGGTGTCCTACGTGGCCAGGCTAATATGCTGGTAAGATCTAGCTAGTCCCACGATAATTGTGATAGCACGGGAGAATATTTATACCAGCTAGTACAGCATACATGGTCGGATAAACTGCCACATTTAGACTACCCCCTTATCTACGAAGTGATTTGCGGGAGGCAATCCAGAGCAGATGCAGCGGCCCTTAGGAGTCCTGCAACAGGAGGTATTATATTTCCTAACTTTAAACTACATTATAAAGCTAAAGATGTCAACATTGTGTGGAACTGGAATAAAGAAAGATTCCCAAAACAATAGAATATAAAAGAGAACCAAATACAAACACTTATTTACAGAAAATTCACCTATGACAAGGTAATTAAGTGCATTAAATGGATCCTGTTTCTCAAATAATGTACAGAATACTGAATGGTCAATGCAAAAAAGGAAAAAAAGGAAACTGACTTCATGTTTTCACAATATACAAAAGTAGACTCCAACTGGATTAAAGTGCATTAAAAGTATATTCAGGGGCTGGAGCAATAGGACAGCCTGGAGGGTGTTTGCCCTGCACAGGCAGACCAGGGGTCCAATATCCGGCATCACATATGCTCCTCTGAGTACCACCAGGAGTAATACTAAGTGCAGATCCAGGAGTAACACCTGAGCATTGCCAGGTGTGGCCCAAAAAAAAAAAAAGTATGTTTAGTTACATAAAATGCACCAAGAAAAATACATAAAGAACTCTTCTGGATATGAACCTCAGAGATCTTTTCAATGATTTGATCCCACTGTCAAACATAACAAAATAACAAACAAGAAAATGGTACTACATCACATTAAAAATATTTTACCTAGTGAAAGAAAATGGGGCTAAAATAAAGGCACTACAGAAAGAGAAAAAAAATTTACACACAAGACAGAAAGGGCTAACATCCAAAAATATATAGAATCCTCACAAAGCTCAGCAACAAAAATACATAATAAATGGGAAATTGGGAAAGGACATTTACAGACACTTCCCTAAAGATGACCTACAATCTTCTAATAAGCAAATGAAACTGTGCTCATTATCAGTTATCACAGGGAAATGCAAGTCCAAACAACTACAAGATACTATCTCATAGCAGTGAGAATGGCAGAGTCAAAGATACTGGTCTTATTATTTCCTTAAAGTCTGTCAGAAAACAAATGATTTTCATCATTTGTTGAGAATGATGAAAATCATTTTCACTAAAGGGAAGGGAAGGTTTTTACAGAATTCCGAGTAAAGGACAGAACAGCTTCAAAAGTTATTCTCACAAGCTTACACTGAATCAGCAAAACAGATAGGAATGACGCCCAAAACTGCTGAGGGAAGTAAAGAATGTGACTCTTTCCAGAATAAAGCAAAAACAGTTATTCTTACGGATGTCAGCACTAAGAGTGAGGGGCTGGCTACCTAATAACATAAATTATTATGAATGGCAGTTACCTTTCCCTGACTCAGATTCATCTCTTATTTTAAAAATATATTTTCATTTTTATATGATAGCAGAGTAAAGCAGCAATATAAAATAGAATTCACTTCACAGTCTCAATGTGAAGTATTCAAAATTCCCAGCATAATACAGGAATGAAGGGACACAGTAACTTTTTTTGCATGTAAATACACATAATAAGAAGTCGAATTCTAACCATATAGTGAAAGGGGATCTCGTAACATTCTATCACTATCACAATCTTCCCGTTCATCATCTATTTGCTAGAGCGGGCACCAGTAATATCTCCATATGTCCTGTCTCATGCTAGTAGAGCCCAAGGGTACCTGCTTGCTCCAGGAACATAAAGAGCCTCAAACCATTATATTAGGTCATGGTAATGACCTAATATAAATGTTACTGGCATTTGGCATATCAAATAGGACACAAGCAGCTTGCCAGGCTTGCCGTGCAGGTGGCATACTCTTGTAGTCACCCTAAATAAAGCATTTATTGATGAGCCGGGCTGTGATAGTCTGGTCTGCTGGGTGAAGCTGTGATGAGAGGGAAGTCCGGATGTGGAAAATGGCGGCCCCGAAACATTACAAACCAGAATATATTTACCCTCATCTCACCTCCCTATCGGAATACATGAGACAAACCGGAAGTTTCTGGTCTGATTTTTACAACATAAAATGAACATTTGAAATGATTATTAAAGGATTAATTATGCAAAGTCATTATTGGGTTGAGGTGAGAAGGCTCCCCTTTGCTGGAAGAAACCAGAATCTTTAGGCCACTGACACAGCATTGAGACAGCAACGGGTTTTTCACTTAATCACATAACAAATATGAAATAAAAAGTAATTCAGCTATTTTTATTATTTCATTAAAAGATGAAAATAAGCTTCAGGTTGCTCAATTAATATTAAAAATTATTGCACATACAAGTAGGTATGTCATAGGAAGATTCATACATGACTGATGGATGTCATGTTTTCATCTTATCTCCAACTGTGGAGGATTTTAAGCAGAAAAATATGGGTGTTGAATAACAGAAGTGATGACAGCAGCAGTAAAATGTGAATTGAGTCAGTCACTTTAAATGTCACCCAGGGAACAGGTAGCCCATGGGACAGGTAGCCAATCAGAACAGACAATGGGATGGTAGTTTATGGCAGCAGATAAAAGGAGGCCCCAGCCACTTCCCACCCCTCTTTTCCCCTGCCCCTCTCCTACTACTCTCTCTCCAGGCTCTGTTTTTGCCTATCCAGCATACTAAAGGATTAGGGTCGGGCTGCTTGCCCAGGCGGATGACCGAGTCCAGGCAGGCCGTATAGGGCCAGGTTGCTCAATTAATACTAAATAAATTGTATACATACAAGCAGGTAAGTTGTATGGGCACTTGGGAAGGGACCTAGTCCATTTGATTAAACTTTATAATGAACTCTTAAATTTAAAGTCTTCCAAGTCTTGGTATGCAAATCTTTCACACAATTCTCAAGAACCCACCAGTGCAGGAAAACCTACTTTCATGCTAAGAGTGACCAGTTATATGAGGCAAAAAAGAAAACTAATAGGAACAGTGAATAGGAGAGAGAGGGGATCAGGTGAGTGGAGTTACTCTCCACCCCAGAATATTTCGAACCTAAATTAGTTCATTTCTATGAAAGGTGGAATGCCTGTCTTGGCAAGTATTCCAAAGGACAGGATGTTAATAGACAGGATCCTAACCCACAGAACACTAGTAGACAGGCGATAGACAGGACATTTGTACAGTGGGAGCAAAGTATCTGGGGCAACTCAGCACTGTCATTATTTAACTCACAAGATGGACAGATTGAATATGGAATTCACTCTGTGGAGTATAAGGAGAATTTAAAAATTTTAGGAAATGGGGGAATGTAGGGTCCATTTTTGCTTCTCTTTTTTCCAATGAAAATCAATTCATTTTGTAAAAAATATTTGAGCATGAACTCTTTGTAACTTGTTGGATTACAGTCCTGAGCATTTCAGGTTTGACGTTAGACTGTCCTGCAGGGAGCACAGGTTAGCTGAATTGCTCCCTTCCAGTGCTCCTGGAGGCACACCCTACCCCACCAGGCACACCCAATCCTCTGTTTAATTGTGACCTCTCCTTGTGTTCTTCTCCTACCTGTGAGTCACGTTATCTCCTTATCAGACACAGTAACTTACAAAGTCAAACCGTCCGATGGTTTTGCTTTGTATTTTAAGTGAATGTTGTTTTTATCTTTCCTTTATGTCCTTTGCATATTTCTATATTAGAACAATGTCATTTTTGTATAGACACAGGAAGACAGTAATGTTATGATTTTGTTAATTGACTCTGAAATATTTACTCCTTAGCATCTGTCATATTACCTGAGAAGAAGTCAACCTGAAATGGCTGCTGACTGCATGATCTCCAGTGAATGACATGCTGGAAAAGGAAAAGTTATGGAAACGATGGTTTAGTGGGACGATAGCTGGAGGGATAAGTAAGTGGAGCAGAGGAGCAGAGGGAAATCAGAGCAGAGGAACCGATGAAACTGCAAAGAACAGATGCTGCACTTGATCTGGGCAAAGTGCAGGGAAGCGATGAGTAGAGGATCAGAAAGGGGATTTTTCACGAGCAACCTAAGTGCACCGTGAGTCATGGTAGATACATATAGCTTTTTTATTATTTTAAGGATAATAGTGAAGGAGAAATAGTCGCTCTGGTTGAGGCATGGGGTTGGAATGTCTTATACATGGAACTCTAATATTTACAGCAATGCAAATTATGGTAACTATAATTAAAAAAATAGAGTAAATCTGAAGTTAAAAAGTAATGATAATGGTGATGCCACAGTATTATTGGTTCTATCAGGGTAACAATGGAATGCCCTCACGTAAGTTGGAAATACTTAGCAGAATGTTTTTAAAGTGGCAAAACAAAGGCATATATTCAAATTCTTTCTACTTTCAGGTCAATTTTCCATAAGAACAAAAGTTCTTTAGAAAAAAGAAAGGTCTAATAATTTAAGCATTTTTAACAGTAACTAGCTCTGGGTGGATTACAGTCTACTGAAGTTTCCCCATTAATGTCTTCATAAATTCCACAGTAGAACTTCCAAACATTTGTTCATCAGGGAAGCTACATACATTAACGGTTCCTGAAAACAATATTCTTGAGGTCAGTTTCATGAAGAGAAAATGGAACTTTTAGCCCAAACTTAGCTCTCTAAGCAAATAAACACTCAGTGGAGTACAGTCAAGCCTATTTATCTACATTTTGTCTGTGATGTTTATGAACTATGATTTGTGGCCATTTAAACCATGTGACCTACAAGTTTACAAAGTGTTGACAAAGAGAAGAGGTCAGGGATTGGAGCACGGAGAGTGCTGGCCTTGTACACAGCTGACCCAGGTTCTAGCATGTCAGCAAGCACCATCCCGGGGCAATACAGAAAGTCTGGATGTTACAGGGCTGGCCAAGTATAGATTTCACAAGATGCCTCACTTTAGAATGTCATGCTTTGTAAGAGACACTGAGATATGCAAAGTCACTCTGAAAATACAGAAAAAGAAACAACTCCATTCATGGACAAACCCAGGACTATCTGACATTCAGATATCAGATTCTGGAGTTGTTCCAGTTTATCTATAACAGACTGTACTTATGTTGATATATCAAATAGGCCAATAATGAATCAAGCTGAGCATCAATTTATATTATATATATTCTCCTCATTTAGTTATCACATGAGTATGCTCTGTAATAATCTGTTTCTAGTATCACTGTATCACTGTCTTCCCGTTCATCATCGATTTACTTGAGCGGGCCCCAGTAATATCTCCATATGACCTCTCTCATGCAAGTAGAGCCCAAGGGCACCTGCTTACTCCATGGACATAAAGAGCTTCAAACCATTCCATAAGGTCATGGGAATGAGGTTTATAATTGTTACTGGTATCTGGCATATCAAATACGACACAGGTAGCTTGCCAGGCTCTGCCGTGCAGGTAGCATACTTTTGTAGTCATCTCAAAATCCAGCATTTATTGATGAACCGCACTGCTGCTTGCGGGCCGGGCTGTGATAGGCTGGTCTGCTGGGTGGAGTTCTGATGAGGGGGAAGTCCGGATGTGGAAAATGGAGGTCCTCATGGAGTGGGTGGCGGGCGTCTGGTTTGTGAGGCTCTGCTGGGGTGGCGGGCCAGGGTTAGAACCTGCCATGCCTCCCTGGCGCCTCATGAGCGGCTGGTCACAGTGAGAGCCAGTAGCAGCTCTGCCCCATGTCTGTCTCTCTGTTTCTAGTGAAACTCCATGTCTGTTTCTAGTGAAATTTATTTATAATTGATGAAGTACCAACAATTCACAGTATACAAATCCCTTGATTTTCTTAGCACATACATATACACACACATACACCCATTAACACACCAACACAAAGAAGCACACAGCAGCACTCTTTGATGGTCTTTGCCCTGGAATAACCTTCCCAGATACCAGCTGTCTCACTCTCACCCTTTTCAAGACTTTGGCCCATTCGTTCTTAAATGAACCCTTGCTCAGACCCTTTAAGTTTTACACCCCACTTACTCTTTCATTAGCTCTTCCCCCCAAATCCCCAAACCTTCCCCTGATCATCTTTTTCTTTTGCCTCGTTTACTTTACTCCTGCACATGTCCCAGAGTGAGGAGAGCTCAGTGAACTGCCCTCGCTATCACGCAGGCAGTGTGGCCCCAAGACTGATGTAGACCATGACAAACAAATCATGGTGCCTAGGAAAGTCCTGCTCTGCTGTCTTGCACCAGTGGGTGACTTTTCCTTAACACGTCTCCTAGGTGGAGGATGACAGCATTGGCTATCATCATCTCAGCTCAGAGATGAGTCATGTAGCTCCAGGGCATAGTTCTGCTTCTCTGAGCTACCTAACTGGTAGCAGGGACCTCCCTGGGACTTGGGACCTGGCAAGTGTTGGTGCCAGGCTCATAGGCAGTGATTCCAAGCAGGCAGCTGCTCACTTGGGCAGTGAGGCCTTCTTCTACTCGAAGGCAGCACTAAGGGCAAAATAAAAGAAGTAGAAGGGCTGGAGCACATGTTTTGCATGAGGAGCTCTAGTGTCATATCCTGGTCACATGGGCCCAGAGCACCACCCTGGGTGACCCTCTCCCAGGCCCGCAGAATTAGTCCCTGAGCACTGTCAGCCAAGGCCCTCAAACAAACAATGAAAATGAAAATGAGTAGAGAAAAGCCAGAATCAAGAGTCATACAGAGTTTACTCTGTCGCAGCAGAAAAACACTTCTGTTCTTCTGTTTTACTGATGTCCTAGTTTTCCAGTTTCATGATTTTAGACCAGATGATTAGATACACTTTTACTCTCAAAATAAAAATGAATTTGTCCTCAACTTACAAAAACAAGGCATTGACCCATAAATAACCTAAAACTCCATAATATATTTTGATGAAGAGGTTGATTATTGGTCTTAAACTTGGAGAAAAAAATACCCTTGACCAATTCTCATTTAACTCTACACTAGAGTCAAAAGGCCAAAGAGAAGATACTTTACAAAATAAATGAAAGTTAAAAAATCTTTCTGCCAAAGTGAAGCATTGAATCAGTGAAATACAATCTAAGAACATAGAAGTCTTAAAGAGATAAAAGTAAACACAGATTATAGTTCTAAAAACCTTCCCAGATGTTGTAGTTATTAAAATGACTATAAAATACTATATGCTATACTACATACTACTCTATATTTACTATAGTACTATTATACACTGTACAAATACAAAAACATATAAACATAAAATATATATATATATGTATATATACATAAATATATATATATAAAAAAATTTGCTGCTTAAATTAATCATAAATGTGTCAAAACACTCAAAGAATGTCAAGGACATTCCAGTAACACTTAGAATAGTTAAAGTTAGCTGAATTCCCTCACAAAAATGAAAAGAATAATAAGAGATTAAAATTTTTTCTGTCACACTACCACCTGCCCGCTACTTAACCCTCCATGTTTATTCTTTTCTAGTTTCACTGTTGCTCTTCTAGTAAGCTCTATTCATGCCTGCCAATTGCCTCAAAAATTTGTTTAAAAAAGCAAAACAGTTAGCTAAAATTAAGTAAATGAAGCCTTCAACTTTCAAGGAATTCCAAAATCGGGGCAATCTTCATCAAGAATGGGGAGAGTAGAGACGATCTAGCCAGTGCACACTTCCCTTCCCCAAGAAATGTCAGATCTTAGCAGGTGACAGACAATTAGACCTATTAGTCACACAGTTTAGTCAGAATTTACAATAGGAAGGAACATAAATATGACATCATCATAAAAATTAAACTACTTGCTCCTCTTCTAATTTTAATTTTCAAGAGAGTTTAGCACAATTTCCTCCTTACGCAGTGATGGTTATGAAAGTCTAGGCTTGTGCAGAACCCTGTTATTTTCAAGAAGGTTCTGTTGTAGCTTTAATATGAGTACTGTTTAATTAATGGAAAAATACTCAACCTTAATGCATTATTTGTATGAGTAAATGTTCTCAGGAAAATAATGTCTGGGCTAGAGAGAACTGTAAAAGTGCTATCAGAGTAGTTTTTACCAGTTCTATATAAAAACACGCAATTGCACGTAGACACTCTTTAGGCAGATGTGCACAAGGGGCTTCATTTTCTAGGGAAAAAGGATTTCAACTCAGGATTCGATCTGTTCGTTCAAGACTACAATAATGATAAACATTCTTCCTGAAAGGAACACTTACCGCTTTCCAAAGACAATCCCCTGCCATGAACTTGGATGCAACTTAAAAATTACTATGGATGAACTCATGTCATGGAAAAGTTCTCTTTGAGTTCTATAGATACGTTATTTTGTAAGTTAGTGGTGTTTCTGGTTGATAATGATTGATAAATATGAAAACCATTTGTCACTGGAAACCCGAGTTTAATAACTACTTTTGGTTTTGCATGAGGTTAATTGATTTTCTTGAAGACAGGGCAGCTATCTGTGTTCCAGGAAGACTTTCCAATGGTCTGAGAAAAGAAGTACGCATCAATGCAATTTACATTTTTAAATACAATTGGCATTATTGTAGGGTTTCTTTTCTAATTTAAATTGCTAAAATTAAAGTAGAAAATAGTAAGTTAGTGCATAAAGCATGCAAAATGTGTAATTTGAATTTATAATATTTCAAACATCGAGTAATTTTAAGCAAAAAAGTATTTATCAATGTTTATATTTATAAGATGGCTTTAAAAAATAGCATTAAAATGTGGTGCTCAAATCAGAGAGTTTTAGGTTTATTATTATGCTATTTGGAAATTCACACTTCCTAAAAATTAAACCATCTGGGGTTTAATATTAACTTCTTAAGATTTGATCTAAACTGAGTACTCTGAGTAGAAAGTGTCACCTGCACAATCACACTCTTTACTTTGGTATCTACAGAAAGTGCCTTAGTTTTCAATCCTGGATGGAATTTAACAAAAACATACATTGTATTTATTTTATTTTACCTTATAAAATAATGAGAGAATTCTTTTTCCTCATATTTCACATTGGTTTTTGTTGGGGCTGTTACTCGAGGGGCAAAATTAAGGGACACAGAATTTTAAAATTCCAATTTACATTTATGAATAAAAACTGTGACTAAAATGCAAACATATTTTGCAATAACCTTGCATTTGATATCTACAGCAGACAACTATTCATTGAGAACCAGGCAGTTGATCACCCTTTAGCCTCTCCCTCACCCTAAATAAATAGCAACACAATCTGATCTCGAGATGGAAGATGGGTGGGGAAGCGCTTAGCTTCTCTGTACCTTCAGTCAGATAAAGGTCACCCTCTAGTGGGGTTCACACGTATTTCAATCTCAATCTTCCATCTCAGAGAAGAAACGTCATTTCATTTCCCAGGTCATTGAGTCAAGGCAATTGATTTTGAAAATGAAATGCGATAGGCTGGAGAGATCAAACAGTGAGTAGGATGCCTGCTTTGCACACGGCTGAAACAGGATTGATTCCTGGCATCCCATATGGGCCCTTGAGAACCACCACTAGTCATCCCTAAGTACAGAGCCAGGAGTCAGTGGTGAGATTGGTGCCAGGTATGTCCCCAAACCAACACCCCCAAGATAAAATGCAAGTCCTGCGATGCAGGGGTCTTATTGAAGGGGAGATTATTGTCCTTAGCCCTAGGAAACCGACTTCCACCTGGGATCAAGAAATTGAAAGAGTCACTTAGTCCATTAATACCATGATAGAGTCATCTGTGAGTCTTACAACACCTTTATACAATGGTAGAACAATAATCTGACCCTGATTTTTTTAATTTCTTTTAAAAATGTATTTAGTTACTTAGTTTTTTGGCTTTTGGACCACACCAGGCAATGCTCAGGGGTTACTCCTGTCTCTGAACTCAGGAATTACTCCTGACAGTGCTTGGGAGATGGAGGGAATGTTACAAATTGAACCCAGGTCAGCCCTGTGTAAGGCAAATGTTCTACCCACTGTACTATCTCTCTAGCCCATAGTATGGCCCTAATTTTTTAAACAAAAAAATCCATTTCATGTCCTTTATTAAGGATTGTGAATTTGCACCATCTGAATACCTTTTGTTACCTTCATGTATAACTGTAACACAACTCCTGACATTGTCATCAATAGTACATAATTATATTCTCATCTATGGATTCATCTGCCATTATAAAGTTGGAATCACTTTGGGAATTCTGACCCTAGAGACTCCTCAGTACTACTGGGATGACACTGTGGTCATCAGCACCTTAGGCCCCAGGACCTGACCAGGCCAGTTGCCAAAGATATCCCTTGGGAGGGACTTCTGGGCTTCCTAAGTTACCACTTGGGTTACCCTTTTAGAAACTTGGCTAACATTCTTATTATATCTACTCAATATTTATCTTGGATCAAGTCAGTTTTATACTTGCCTATTTTTGGAATGAGGATAACCAATACACTTGAAATTGTTATTTTTAGATTCTGGCCAAGTTAACTTAACTCAGCACTCCCCAAGCTGGAACATGCATCTGGATGGTTCAGCCAGTGAAAACTTAGTCCTGGGTCAGAACACATGAGGGAGAGGGTCTGGGCCACATACGCTGGCGTTGCTGTGGCTTCTGGATGGGGCCCACTGAAAATCAAAGGCAGATGCAGAAAAGACTTTCTGCAAAGTTGCAAAAGCAGACTCACACCGGGAGGCCAGCTAAGGACATCAGGCCACCCCAGGGCAGCATGGGGCCAGACAAGTGGTGCTGGCCACTGGAAAGGCCAGCCTGGGGCAATATCAATGATGTCATTTGCTGAAACAGGAAGAACAACAAGAGACAGGACAAGTGACAGTGTACAGGGGAAGCAGAGAGGGGGCTTGGACATAGGGGTGAGGGAGTTACCTAGAATTATTGACTTCAAATTTTAAGCACAGAAATTTGAATATCATAAGCACTGGGAGTTTTGTGTGCTCATTTTACATACAGAACCCCAGGACCCATACTCACAGTGAGCCAACTTTATGGTAACAACTTCAAACATGAGGGGACGCAAGACAGTCAGAGGGGAGGGAACCATCTGCTCCCTCTTGGCCTGTCTCCTAACCCCACCTTCCAGACTCTTGAGCATCGAATATGATCCCCTGACCTGGAGGGAGAGAGACTCTTGTTCATATCTCAGGGATCCTGGTGAGGTGGAGATGGCAGCAGAAAAGTTGAGAGAGACTGAGAGAAACCGTGATGCCATCAGCGACAAGTATCACTGTCACTGTATCACTGTCTTCCCGTTCATCATCGATTTGCGGCGGGCCCCAGTAACATCTCCTATGTCCTGTCTCATGCTATGGCCAGGCTCGCTTGCTCGGAACATAAAGAGCCTCATCCATTCCGTGAGGCCTATACTTACTGGTATTTGGCATTAAAAATACAACCTACTTGCTGTCATCTCTAAGTCCAGTTTATTGTATGCGGCTGGGAGCTGTAGGCTATCTGCAGGTGGTTCTACGAGAAGTCCAGATGTGGAAAATGGAGGCCCTCATGGGTGGGGGTCGTCTGCTTGTTGAGGCTCGCTGGGATGGTGGGCCGGCTAGAACCCACCACCCTCCCGGCCCTCGTGAGCGCGGCACAGGGAGGTCAGGCAGCTCTGCCCCTGTCGTCGTTTTTACCAAGCAAAATGACAAGATGGATTCCCCGGCGCCTGGAATCTTCGTGAACGGACGGGTGGGGGTGTGGCCGCCCTTAAAGTGGTGGGAGGTGAAGGAGGGTGGGAGTGATGTCCTTGATTCCAAAGTACACCAAGGCCCTCAGCAAACTAATCATCTTCCTCCTGTGGGCCGGGAGGATGGTAGAGGCGTCACAGCCCACCTTTCTGAGATCATGGCAAAACAAAACAAAACTATACGATCGCCCTCTGCTGCTGCGGTGGTGGGTGGGGCGTAGTCTTCAACTCTTTCCAGCGACACCAACTACCTGCTACAGTCTTGGTCCCACACTGACCACCGCGGAAAGTGACAAGAGGGCAGTGGAAAGGGGTCAGTGGCGCATCATCAGTAGACGGCTGTCACTACTGGGCTGCTGGTAATCTGGTATTTGTACAGATTCCTCCTTGAGTCCATTCCAAGCTGCCAATAGATACTTTAACTCCTGACTTCTGATCCCAAGGTCATTGAAGCAGCGTCACATCATCCAAAGAATGATTGTCCCTGCTAGCTGTCACGACAGCATATCCCTTTCTTATTGGTGTTTGTTAGGGGAATTTATGCTCTGGGGTGTTTGTTTACTCAGCTGCAAAATTAAGAGGTAGGATTTGGGAACCACCAAGGCACTTTCCGGTGCTTCGATAGTCTATTCCACTTAACCGGGCCTATCCAAAGACTAAGTGCCCTTAATGGGAGCTAAGGGGTGGCGGTGGGAGAATGGGAGGAAGAGGATAAGTTTTATTTTCTGGCTCTTTTCTGCAGAAATAGAAAAGAACTTTGAGGTAAATGAACAGATCAGCCTGAAAATGTCAGAGGCAGCCTGAGTCTCTTCTTATGTCCCAAACGTACTGGCAGCTAAATAACCTAATAAACTCGTAAGAGGAAAATGGATTTCCCAAATGACAGGAAATCTTACCGCTAATACCAACTCCTGAGCAGGCCAAAAATAGGGGTGATTCCAGTGGTTCCTTTTATCCAGATGACAGCGCTGAAAACTCAAGAGAAAAATCTAGTTGCTTTTTTTTTTTTTAGTCAAGGTAGGGTGACAAAATGTCCTTAGATAAAACCATTTTTGACAGAGACAAATTTTAGTGAGCTAGAAACCAGAGCTGAGAATGAAAGAGAGGACTTTCCAATGAAATGCTTTGGAACCATTTCAGTTCTTACAGTCTGAGACATAAAACAGGTTCTCTTCACTCTAGCATCACCCTTCATTAAAATGAGAACTTTATCTAAGAGCATGGATTACTGGGTGGCTTAGTACCCACCCTATCAATACCTATTTCCAAGTACTGTGCACTCACAGGGCAATTTTCAGTCCAAAAGGAGAACAAAACTATGAGAAGTGAACACAACATGGACTTGGCTTTCAGGGACAGCAGAGATAAATTCAGGGCTTAAGGCACTTACTTGCCTTACGTGCAGGTCCCCAGTTCAATAGCTGACACTGCACAGTCTTCTGAGCACCAGCCCTGAGTGCTGGGCCAGGCAGAGTTCCTGAGTAGCTGCCAAGTATGGTTCAAACTTCCCACCCAAACTGACTAATGAATGTGTTGGGTGCTCCAGACATTGCAAAGGCCCTTCTAAAGCAGAAGCAACAGGGGCCGGAGTGATAGTCCAGTGTGTGGGGTGTTTTCCTTGCACGTGGCTGACCTGGGTTCGATCCCGGCATCCCAAATGGTCCCCTGAGCACCACCAGGAGTAATCACTGAGTGCAGAGCCAGGAAAAACCCCTGAGAACACTGGGCATGACTCAAAAAGAAATAAAGAAATAAAGCAGAAGCAACAAAGGTTTCTGACAAATTAAAGAACCAAATTGAAATTTCTATAGGAACGGAATATAATAAAGTTGACTTAACTAACTGATACAGAGAGAGAGACAGAAACAGAGAGACAGAGAGAGAGGTGATCCTGGCAATCTATTCTGGTAAAAAATATAGTCTTGGAACCAAAATCAGTCCAAAGGCTAAAAGATCTTGAGACACAACCCTCATCTAAGGAGTCCTGAAATCCACTGCGAAGTCAAATTACAGGTTCCATGATTGGAGCCCCTGGAAGGAACTGTCCCACTGATGGAGAGGTCATACAAGAATATCAAATAAACATTATTATTGCCTCCACGCTCACCTCCCGGACAACCACCTTAGCAATGGACTTTGCGGATATGTTTTAGAAAACCATGCATAAACTAGCTTGACAGAGGAAAGGTGTGCATTTCTCATCTTTCCCTGAGGTGTGTCTTTCCCTCATCTATGGCCTCTTAGGCCAGCATCTCTCTGATGTGGGCTTTCTTGGGTGCTCTCCCTGCCCTGTGCTTTTGCTGCTTGGGCTGTGCACCTTCCCCTCTCTACACTCTAGAAACCTCTTTAATCTCTTGGGTGCATTTCTCTTTCACTATTCCCGCTTCCCAAATAAATTTGCCTTATTTCACTCTTAGTCTCCTTATGAAATTCTTTTCTGTAAGGAAAGGTGGCCAACTTGGAAGATCTGGGTGAGATTCAGGACTGACTTACCCTTCCTACAAAGAGTGAAGCGCCCCAGTCTGGATCCCAGGACTCCCTGCGAAATCCTGTGGTGGGAATCATTTCCCATGCCAGAAAGAGCAAGTGGGCTCCAGTGTAGTCTCTTCCAGGGAAATACTCACAGCAGATTCGAATCCCTCCTAAGCTTCCTCGGGTGACCGAGGTAGGCAGAGAGGGGAGCAGGAGACGTATCTTGAGCTGCTGCCTCTCTCCTCTCCTTCACATAAGCCACCGGGCAAGCCCACTCTTTCCGGTGGAAGCCACCTCTCCCACCAGCAATCCGAATATCTCATCCATCCATCCATGTATTCATTCACTCACAGGTAAGCTATTATGTGCTCATTGAAGGAACCTCTCTAACCACCTCCCAACCTGGGGCAATTTTTCATTCCCTTGTTTCCTTCTACTTGAAACACGCCTTATCTCCTTATCTTCAATGATAATTCTTTGATCAACTACCTACTCTATGTTTCTCCCTGCGACATCTAATTTGATAAATAATTATACTTTCCAGAAGATGGTCTTAGTTATAATTGTACTATCATATACTAAGAATGTTCTCTGCATTATTTTATTTTACTACTCTGTTCTATTACCTCCAAATCTGGATTATAGGATGCAGGTGCACATCTAGCTCTTGCAAATGATCACTTGATCACTTGATCACTTGAATCCCGTTACTCATCGATTGCTCAGTGGGCGCCAGTAACATTTCCATTGGACCCTATCACTCCAATGTAGCCTAATGGCATCTGGTTGATTCAGAATATGAAGAGCCTCAAACCGTTCCTTCAGGGTCTTAACAAGGAAGTCTGACCATCTTGTAGGTGGGCGGCCACGTGATCTTTTGACATCCCGTGGGATCCAGCGGTACGGCTCTAGTCCAGCGGTTGTCTCCAAATCGCACATGTCCAGCCCATCTGATTTTCGAGCCTTGGCAAACGGACAGCGTCCCTGATTCTGGAATAGCGACGGAGGTCAGAACTCCGATTCCTTCTCTCACTTGAGTGAGACGTGATATTCCAAGCATAGCTCTTTCGATGCCTCTCTGGGAGACCCGAATAGCATTCTCATCCTGCCGTAGGGCCCAGGTCTCTGAGGCGTATGTTAATGCAGGGAGAACGGTGGAGTCGAAGAGATGTGCCCAGAGCCGAGGTTCTTTGTCCTTTTAGCTATTTCTTCGATGCCTTTGAAGGCATTCCATGCCGCCTCTCTTCCTCCTGCGCAGCTCAGTTTTAGGTCATTCATCATGTTGACTTCAACATGATGAATGACCTGCAAATGGCAGCTTCTAATATTTGAAACCATTATGAGGAGCTCGAAAAATAATTTCCAAGAAGGTTAGGTCAAGAATTCTACAGACCATAGTCTTATAAGAAATTCTGTTGTGGTTGCCCTGCATCCTAATGCCTTTTATGTACATAATAGCCTTATCTTCTGATTTTCATTTTTGTGTTTTGGGCCACTCCAGGAAGTGCTCAGGTCCCCCTGCATGTGAACCACGTTCTCAGTCCCTTGAACTCTCTCTCTCTGGCTTTTATCTTCTGGTTTTGCATCTTATATTAAAATAAAACTCTTAGCAATTATAAAGCTAATTCGTTAACATGCACTTTAATAAGTTGGCATTACTCCTCATGAAAACAAAAATGCTGTACTACAATTGTTAAAAAGAAACAATAAAAATCTAGATTATAGAAAACCAAGTCCTTACCCCATTTTAATTGAAAATAACTGCATAAACAAATGTTAGATCATCCCTTAACAAATCTAATAATGGCAAGAAACAGCATTATTTTACATTTCATTCAGTATCGTAATTATACAAATCCTGGTTTCCTTCAATTATAATTTTAAGGTTGTGCTGAGAAAAAGAATAAAATCCATTAAATACTAGAGTTTGTTAACAGTCTTCTGTTTTATGAGAGAAAAGACTTATGCCCTGCCATTAGCCTTTGTGGGTCTGTTTGATAAATGATAGCAATGGAAAAATCAAGATAGTCCCTCACTGCAAAAGGAAAAAGATAGATCCTTCAGCTAAGTGCTAATTATCTCAAAGTGTGTTGCTCTAAGCAAGAGTCTAGAATTGATTACTAAAGGGAATGGTTTGGAAGTAAAGATAGTCAATATTCCCTAAGGTAGACTATATACATTAAGAGAAACAATGTTTATTTTTTTACTATACCATCGTGAAACATACAATTACAAAGGTGTTCATAATTGGTTCTTGGTAATACAGTATACCAGCACCCATCCCTCCACCAGTGCCCCATTTCCACCACCAATGTACCCCCACCCCTTCCCGCCACCCCCAGGCTGCCTTAATAGCAGGTACCCCAGTTTCCTCTCTTAAGAGAAACAATGTTTAGACTCATAATTTCTATCAAGAGTTAACAGATGTTGGGAAGAAATTGTGGTAATTCATACAGCTCAAATGGTAATTTGCATGTGCGCTGAGTGATATCCCAAGTATCACATGGACCTCTGAGCACTGTCATGTGTAATCCTGTGGTACCCTGAGCACCCAGTTACTCACAATGCTAGGCCAATCACTGCAGCAAAAGTCATGTGACAGGTAAAAATCTGAGAACTTTCACAAGAAAAGGTAAGAGGTAGAAATCAATAACGGCTTACAATGGGACCAGAGAGATAGTAGAGTGGGTTAGGGGCTTGCTTTGCCTGCATCTGGCCAGAGTTTGATCTCTGGCATTGCATCTCTAAGAAATTCATGAGTACAGAGCCAGGAGTAAGCCCACAGCATCATTATATGTGGCTCCCAAATAACAAAAAAAAATATAACTGAACAATGACTTACATAATAAATCTGTAATAAGTGATCTTAAGTCTGTAAGCCAGAATAGGTCTCCTTCAATATTTCCTAGTAAATATGAGATATTTAAACAGTTGAAGAAATCACGAGCCTAACTCATGCACATTGGATGCTAGAATCCAGATCTTTACCAACTCTAAAATGCTTTGGCAAACCACTATTTCAGGAAAACAGCCAGGAAGCAGGAATCAAAACCAGGACGAGAGAATAACTGGAAGAAAGTGGAGGGGAAATGAGTAGAGAAGTTGATGACAAACACATTTAGATTTCTTGGTCAAGTCCATAGCCATGAAAATCTCACTGGCAGAAGGGTTGGGAATTTATCTTCAAATAATTATCTCGGGGTCCAATACTTTGAAAGCACATGTACAGTGTTCCATCTCTGGGGAAATAGACCAACAGAAGAAATCAGGAGAAAGGGACTTGGGGGAGACCGCCAAGAAGTTAGAGTGTTCCAACTCATTTAATTCTGCCAACTGTAGGCAATAGTCTGAGTCTTAAACAGTGTTGGTAATGGGTGGAGAAAACAATACCAGACACAAAAGGATAGATATAATATAGAGAGGGTACGGCTATGGGCACCATAGGCTGTTCCATGGTTAGAAGCCTTAAATAAACTCGACAAAATCAAAATATAAATGCTAGCGCCATTTTTCCAGTTCCTAATTTCACTCTTAGACATGGGTGAAGGAAGCTTGAGGAGACGTGTGCTCACTGGAAAGAGGCCCAAGCCGCCAGATTCACACGGCAGCACGTGCAGTAACACACTCCTTTGAAACTACATTCCCGATGGGAGAAAATGGTGATATTTCCCTTCTGTCGGGTACATTTTCCTGTGAACACTTCTAACCCCATTGTGGAAATCCATACTTTTAGAGCTGAGCTGGGGATCCTAAATGATGCACTCACTGATTTATTATACTAAAATTGCTTTGTTCATGAACAGTATACTCAAACACAGGCTTTATTGCCTTTTTCATTACATACCCTCTGAAAGACCAATAGGCACTGGCATCAGAAAATGTATATAAACATAGTTCCAAATCAGCAGCCTTCGTGGGGGAAAAGATTTTAAAAGGTAGCCCCCAAAGAGCAGGTCCCAAACGCTTTGCTGGAAATGCTTCCCTAGCTAAATGGAGGTAAGCAAGGGGGTGGTCCTGACCAGCTAGACTTGATGCCTAGTCCAGAAACGTTCAGTGCCTATGAGAATTTCCTTACCCGTTACTCCCTATGCACTTTCTAGATACATGAGATGCCTGTTGAGGCCCCTGAAAGTGCTAGTTTGCATTGAACTGCAGAGAATTAACAATTGTCACATTTCATTTTCTCGGCTCTTCGTCATGTCCAATTCTACCTCCTTCTTCGACATATTCCCCTCGCCCTAAGAAATACTTTCATGCTTATCAACGAGTTGTGTTTCAGCAGACTGCTGACACAGCCCTGGGGAATATCCTTCAGTGCTGCACCCACACAGCCATGACTCCCATCTCTCGACTATTAGCTCATAAAATAAAGATCAGAAACTCCATTTCAGATGACCAACTGCCTTTCATCCTACTCCTCCTAAGGAAAGTTAAGTGTAGGGAATTGGATAGGCTGGAGTAGTTTTGAAACACACAGGACTAAGAGCATGTGGCTTAATCATTTTGGAAGTGTTAGAATCTTAAGTAAAATGGAAGACACAGCACAAAAATCTTGTGATGATAATTCTGACATGTTACCTAACACATAACAGAGATCCATTAACTTCCCTGGACAACAGTCTCCATCAGTGACATGGCCCTTAGAAAAGCAGAAAAAGCTTTCTCTACCCTGATTAATGTAGAAAGGGTTGCTTGACTTGGTCGGACTCCACGCACCACACATAAACTGTGCAACTGAGCGGATTTAACAGTATGTTAAGGACCCCATTCTCCTTTTATCCAAAACACTTTCTGACTTAAAATGAAGATTCAGCTGGGAATCAAGAGGGAGTGTTTCATGATGACATCAGTGTGGAATTTGATCCCACATCCTGACACAGCCATTTCCTTTCCATCTCCACGTGGGGGTAAGGTGTGGATCCTCACGGGATCTTCACGGGCAGTGAATGTGGGAGGCCGTGTCTCATGGAAAACTGTTTCTCATCACTGACATCATTGGAACAGTAAAGAAATACAGAGTCCGTGTCCAATGTTCTCCTCTATGTCTTAAGGCCAGCGTTCCCTCCTGCTAATCAGACTCAGGAATTGCTTCCATAGACCATGCCCCTTCACTGTATAGGATTCTGAGATGTGGCTAAGCTTTATGTCTCTTATTTGCAAGTAAAATGTTCAGTGCCTGCTCTTACTGCCTCATGGGATTGTGAAGATCAAATGTGAAAGGGGGTGAAAAGCGTTTTGTTAATTGTCAAGCAAATTGTAGCAGTTAAGGATCTTGATCATCCAGAGGTGTGGTGCCTGGTGGCCGTGAGGGAGGATGGAGTTGCACTGGCTAACCCGAACTCTGTCTTGGTCCCTCAGTTGAAGAGTCTTCGGATGCATAAAGGAATCATGGGATGAGGGAGACCGGTTTGAGCACCACAGTCTTCATTCTCTCTAAAGCGTCATTCCTCATCGTGAACACAGGTGAGAATCGTGACCAGATCTTTCCTTGCTGGGAGGGTGGCCTCTGCCTGGTAGGATGTTTGGTGCATCCTTGGGTTCTATCCATGAGGTGCCATTAGCAGCCTCTCTCTGACTCAGGACAACTCAAGGTGTCTCCAAGTGTTGCCTAAAGTCCCCTAGGGAGGGCACAGAATAGCATTAGGTTAATAACCATAGCACTGTTTAGGAATGAGAAGGGCCAAAGGTTTCTGTCCTGATGAAAAGGAGCCCAGAATAGTCTCATCCAGACATAAAATAATCCAATTCATTCCCATAAGGCAAATGATCTATTGTTTGAAATTCCTTATGTGAAGTTTAATTGGACCGTAAGTTTTAGAAGTGGAGAGATTGTGCTCGCAACATAAGCGTCTGACCCTGGCAAGGCTACAGGGCTGACAAGGATATTGGGTGCTGCCCAGATTAGGGTTAGTCTGGGACATTATGAAGAGTCTTCAAATAAATTAGAACCTGAGGTTGAGATGGCAGGATCAGAAGAAATGGCTCAAAGTCAATTCATTGGCCCTGGTGAATGAGTCCACCATTGGTACAAGGCCAGCTCTACTAGATGAAACATGTTTTCTTTGGTGCTCTGCATAGGTGAACCTTCTGAATGGGCTGTCTTTACACCAGAAGATCAGGACAGAACTTTCCATGTAGAAGCGATTATTCATGATATTCTGGGGCGGTTGCTTAATTTTCGCTTCACTCAGGAAAGAACGGCTGTGGTTTCTATAATTACTTCCCATTTATCTCCTGTTGAAAGTGGGTGAAATTTTCTATTAATTAAATTTGAATTCTCTCTAATTGGTAAGTTTTAAGACAATGACAGGAAGAAATTGTAGAACATATTGCAACCAAAATAGGATTGCTATGAAACAGACACATAATGTGGATTAATGAATAATGCTCAGAAAAAAAGAAACCCACCACTTAATCACATTCAGAGATAAAAATAAAGTATAGAACTAGATTAAGTTTAAAAAATAAAATTCCCTTTTATTAGTCAGAAATTTGAGAGATACTTGTAAAGTGTGATGGTTATTAGATTAAATACAATTTTCCTGTGTTGATGAGAAAAAGGAATCTTTATAGATCTCAAATCTATAATTTGAGACCCCAAATTATAGACTTGTTAAAAGTAGTTCATTTGTATTAGTTATTTATAGTTAATCTAATCACAGTTGGTTTCTAAATGACAGAGCGGAGTGGAGGGAGGAGAAAGAGAATTAGAGAACCGAGAGCAGAAGACAATTAGGGACCACCTGTGCCACTGCCGGACACTCAGTCTGGTGTGAAATCTCTCAGACTTAACCATTTTGTCAGCTTCTGCATCACCTTTTCCTAATTTGCTTCCTTCTATCATGGACAGGGATACAATGGCCCTTCCTTGATAATGGCAGAGATTCTGTATTTCTTTCTCTCTGTACCCCTAGGAAAAGCATTTTAAAATTCAGTATAACACTTTACAACATATCGGATGATAAAGCTCTTAATGCAGGGAAATCCCATTGCATGCTCTAACGCAGGCTCCTCATTTCACACATGAGTGATCAGTTGCTCTGGGAGAAGCTTCTCTGCTCAAGGTCACTTCACTAATCAGAAAAGTAATTTGCAGCTAATGACAGGGGTATGGTCTTTCTTTTACCCGTACACTTGAGGACATGGTGTTTTGTAAATTTTATTATTATTATTTGGGGCTAGTGATATAGGTGAAGAGAATTTCACTAAACTTGCAGATGCACAGAAATGAGAAGAGGTACTTGGTTAGAAATGGATCAAATAGCAGCTCAAAACTATGTCAAAAATGAGAGCAATGGGAAGAAAATGGCGAAATGAAATTGATAGATGTCAATTAGTTTCTAAGTTAACTGGGTAGACGCCCAGAGAGTGTGGGAGAAAGTGATATGGACTATGTGTTTTAAGTGGTGGGTTCACAAGAGATCTATTAGTATTATCTTTAGTGACGTTTTCCATTTTTAATAACAACATGTTTTATAAATGATGAGTTAATTTGGACTTAATAAATGTGGGCATTCATATGAGGGAGGGTCATAGTCCTCCTACCATGCCACAGTTGTGCATTCCAAAGTCAACTGCTGTCATGCATTCCATTCCCTGCTAGATTTGAGGAACCTAGTAAGAGTTCCCAGGGTAACTGCAGACTTCTTTTCTTCTGTTCAGTATCCCTGGCTTAGCTCCTTGTACGACAGACAGGAGGTTCTCATGGAATCAACCATTAGGATTGTGCGTGAAGTCTAAGAAACTTGGTGAAAGTGCTTTGGAGACTCCAGAATATTATATATCTGTAAATAGGTGTGTCTACTTATAAATAGGTGCCTATGTTCACAGATACATGTCTACATATATACAGATGTATATAACTGCCTCTATTATTCATAAATCTTACTAATGATACTTAAACTGAAATAACAGTGCCTGGAGAAGCTAAGTTAGTGGGGTGCTGTATCCACTATTGGAAGAAGTACACAATGAGTTGTATTTGCTTTTGCATATTATTCTAGAGAGCAGCTGAGGGTGACTTAACATGAAGGTGGCAGGTGTGACTAATGTGCAAATGACCTGTAAACATGAAAGAGTGTTCTAATTATGGAGCGGTTACCATTGGCTTCTCTGGCACTGGAAACCAGTTGAGGGTGAATAGCTTCTAGGTGTAGGGGTTGCAGGGAGCAGCGGGCACAATCGCAGTGGGAGAGGAACATTTCTCAACTTATCTTTCTTCCTTCCTGTGGCCCCACTGTCACATCCATTTCCCTTCTATTCCTACATCATGGCCTCCCTTTTGTGTGACTTTTCACCTGTGGCTCCCTTGGGATATCCTGGGTTCCTATCAAGGGCCTTCAGGCTCTACTCTTCAAGATATGCCAGGGTGGAATTGGGGAAGGATGAGAACTGAATCCTGCAGCAAACTCTGTCCACCACAGAGCTAGCTCCATGTTTGCGTGAGCTTGGAGGGCCATTTCCTGGGCCAAACTCTCTGAATAAGACTCCATTGGCTCTGCGTCCTGGTGACCAACCTCATGCTAGCCCGGACGGTACTCTGACACCTGGTTTGGTGGGAAACTTTAAACAGAGGCCAGTGTGCTAAACTAGTAAGTCTTGTATTAGCCATAAAGTGTACATTTAGATTTCAAGATTATGTCTAACTCTAGGTATCTAATATAAGTTGGAAAAAAAGTTTGAAGCTGGTGATAAGTAGATGCATTAAAGCACATTTAAAAGAAGCACAAACTCCTGTTTTAGTTTCTTTTCTGCTGAGAAAACGGCTGAAACGAAAATCTTTGTCTATTTTTGTTTGTTGTCTATTCTCTCCTCAAAAATCACCATAAAATTCTCTATAAAAATCCAATATAATTATGCAGTGTAGAGAAAATGACAACTTGAATATATAATGCATCTATAATCAAACACGCATGCACATTTAATGCAATTACCTGGAACTCTCTCCTGCTTCACGTATTTTTATTTTGTCACATTTTGTGAACTTATTTGTCAAATGATTTGACACAGAGACAAATCTCAGATAGTTGATGAATTTTGAATCTATTTAGTATCTATCTTGTCTCTTGGGGAAAAAATTGTATGTTTTTAGAAAAACATTTGGCCAAAAGATAATATAAGGGAAAGCCTCTCCCATTTAAATAGCTGCTATTTTTATAGCTGGAACTAAACCAACCTATCCATAAGGAGAAAACACACTTTTGTTGTTGCTGAGACATTCTCAGAGGCTGGGGTGGCAGGAGGAAGGGTGTGGAGCCCGATTTGCCAAGGAGTTTTTTCTTATATTCAGGCAACTTATCTTAGGATGGGCAAGGAAGCCCTTGGGTTTAGAACTTTGCATCTACCTGCATCACAAAGAGGGTGACCTGGGGAGAATGAGGTATTGGTGTGGTGTGGGGGTGGGAAATGCTGTTCTGTCTAGTCACAGGCTGCTGTGGAGATGGGCAGGCAATGCAAGTGAAACTGAAAGAGCAATGAGGCCATTTTCCCTCCACACTGAGTCTGTGCTCGCCTTTGATATTAGTCAGCACCAAGCCAAGTGGAAAAAGCATCTTTCTTCATAGCAATAATTCATTGCTACCATTTACACACATGACCTAGGAAAGTCAGAACATGGTGCTGACTTCTCTCAGAGAGACGATCTTCCTAACAGATGGTGCACAGCAATCTTGCCCCAAGATTAAAGAAAATTCACAAATACCTTAGGCGACTCCTGACACTAAAAATCAGGGCCTGGGCTGGAGCCATAGTACAGAGGGTAGGGTGTTTGCTTGACACACAGCCGGCCAGGGTTCCAACCCCTGCATGCCATATGGACCCGTGAGCACCACCAGGAGCAATCCCCTGAGTGCAGAGCCAGGAGCAATGCCTGAGCATCTTCAGGTGCAACCCAAAAAGCCAAAGATAAATAGACAGACAGTCAGATAGATAGACAGACTGACAGCTAGCTAGATAGATGATAGATAGATAGATAGACAGATGATAGATAGATAGATAGATAGATAGATAGATAGATAGATAGATGATAGATAGATAGATAGATTATAGATAGATAGATAGATAGATAGATGATAGATAGATAGATAGATAGATAGATAGATAGATAGATAGATAGATAGATGATAGATAGATAGATAGATAGATAGATAGATAGATAGATAGATGATAGATAGATAAATAGATAGATGATAGACAGATAGATAGATAGATAGATAGATAGATACATACATACATACATACATACATACATACATACATACATACATAACAGGGTTAGTTCCCTGGACTCTCCTAAATTCCATTTCTTACTCACCCATTAAAGTAGGAGTTGCCTAGAGGTGGATGAAAGAGGCACTCGGGTGTCCAGTGTGGACACCACAGTCTTGCTGCCCTTCCTGTTCTGTGGAGAGCAAGGAGGCAGCTGATTTGGGGGATCACTTTTTCTCTCTTAGTGAAAGCTAGGTGTTTAGCCACCTTCGAGGGTCAATGAGTAAGAGCACAAAAAAGACGAAAACGAAGAGAGGGGCTCCAGAAAGGTGGTCGCGCCGAACACAGAAATGGAAAGCTCTTGACTCCTGGGGTCATCCTAGTGAGAAGCTGTGGTATTAGGATTCGGTTCTCAAGGGCCCTGCCCTGGTTTTTCCCTGGATAATTAGCAACTTGCTTTCTCCGCAGCAGGACTTTCTGGGATTCCATTTCAGCTCAGGATAAGCTTCTAAATCCCCTCCCAATTTCTACTGATCAGTGTCCGATCTCAGCTGGCAAAAGACTTTTCCTGCTGACTGCCTCAGAAAAGCCACCAGCCCCAGTACAGTTGCAGATCGGAGGAATTCAGCTGCTGGGCAAAGCCCACTGTTCCCAAAGAGCTTCCCTGTTTACCGGGTGGTCACTGGCAACACGAATAAGGCTTTGTTTGGGTCCCCTGGTAAAGCCCTCCTCATTTTCACCCTTCCTGTACTAAAAGATCTGTCACGAGTACCAAAGAACAAAGAGCAGCAAAATGTCTCTCATTAGGGAGCAAAGAACAACAATGGCTCCACACTCAAACCCAGTTCAGCTCAGGGCCCAGGTTGGAGAAAAGCTTCAGAATTATTTCATGAGATGAGCCAAAATGCTGCCCAGAGTCTATGAGCTGCACATGGCCCACAGTTAGCCAAGCTCAGAGGGGACAAAGGAATAGAATGGAATGAACGGATGGACCAAATGGGAAGCATGTGAGCATGGGTCCCAGTTACCATTCTCCACAGTTACTCAGAGCAACAAAGTGGACAGATTGTGCTGATGATCCAGCATCGTCCATGGAAAACAGGCTGCCCTGGGCTATGCTCTAGCCCTTTCTTCCCAATGAGAGTTTTGAGATGAGGGTCCACGGAAACTATGTCTCAAAAGAACGAGAGAACTCTCTGGGCTGGGGACAGGCTGTTCGTTAAGACACCTGCCTTGGTTGACCCTTCTTTGTTGCTTCATCATTGACAAAGTTAAGAAGTTAATAAGAAACTGGCATGACCACGTCACACTCCAGGATTGTCACCAAAACACTGGATCTGCTATCTGAATTGAAGTGACACTATCTGTTTGCTCAGAGACTGTCTCTCCTCTGTGTTTTCTAACTGCAAAGGAGACTGGCTCCCCAAGGGAAGCCTTGGGGATCAAAAAATGCATAAACAGCTGGGATTCAAATCTCTTTCAATTATATTAATGATGTACTGTGTGCAGTAGAAACTTTGAGTCTAAAATAACATTCATTTAATCTCAAGGTTAGAGAAAGAGAGACTTTAAATTTTCTCTAACCCCCCCAACTGCCCTCTGAAACTCCAGAGGGGAAATACCTCTATGCATTCTGTAATGAAACTGTGATCAGGCGTGTTAAAGGAAGCATAGCCTTGAGTTCCTTCATGGGAGCAGCTGAAAAATCTGATAGCTATGATTCATACTTCCACAAATCAGGCAAAAGGGAAGGCCAGGCAGCCAAGTTATTTGCTTAAAAAGTCTTGTACTGTGTTATTCTACCCAATGGCAACTGTCCATCTGCACAAGTTTAGGACTCCAACACAGCCAGATTCTGCTGGGACACCCTTTTTCTTTTTTTTTTTAATTTTTTATTATACCACCGTGAAACATACCATTACAAAGGTGTTCATAGTTGGTTCTTGGTAATACAGTATTCCAGCACCCATCCCTCCACCAGTGCCCCCATTTCCCACCACCAATGTACCCCTCCCCTCCCACCCCCCAGGCTGCCTTAATCGTAGGTACCCCAGTTTCCTCTCTTTCTCTCTCTCTCTCTCTGTCTCTGCATCTCTCTCCCCTCTTATTTTACACATTGTGGCTAGCCCTGAAGATATTTAGAGTTTATCACTTAAGTCTCTTTGTGTATATTCAGTGGTGAGTTTTAATCTGCCATTACCATTTCCCATATTTAGTAAAAACACTGGGTATCTATTTATATCCTATTAATGAATGCAGTCATTCTATATCTGTGGGACACCTTTTCAATCTCACTCATTTTCTGTTCCAGTGGTGCCCATTACCAACCTATCCTCTACCGCTTGCCAATACCATACATGTGAGGTGAAGATGGCAGGACACTTTCGCCATGGTCCTTGTGTAAACAGATCACCTGTCAGGGCAAACAGAAACCTTCAACTGGTCCCAGCCCAGCTCGCCCCTACCATTCTTGCAGAGCGTCTCTTCATCCAGTTTGGCTCATGCCCTAAGCATGAATGCATTCAATGTGATCATTGATGGTGTCCCTCCTAACGCTGTGCTGTGTTCACAGGTTAGAATAACCTTCCTTTCTCACATGCTCCTTCTCATCACTTTTTAAGTTACAGCTCAAGCTCTGCTCCATCTATGAAGGCTGGCTCTTTTGGCCCCCTTTTCTAGAAAGTGTTTACAGATTGTACTGCAGGTTTGCATATAGTTGTGCAGTTGTGTAAACCCCTGCATATTCACATTTGTGTTTCATACCCAAAGCCTCTTTGCCTTTTTTTTTTTGCTTTCCCCCCATTATTATCTGAGACCAATTTATTAAATTCTTTCCTCATGCGGTACAGAGGATGACTGTGGCTTGGTGGCGTGCTGGTGACAAATGACAACAAGAGCAATTAAAAAGCCAAATAGTTTATTTATATCTATGGTTTTCCTTTAGAGAATCATAGTCTTTTATTGTGAGATTCCCCACAATCCTCAACCCTGTATTTCTACAGCCAAAAGTTCCATGTGAACTCATATCCTCTCTCCCAACGTCCAGCTAATGCTCTCATTTTTGAGTTCTAAACAGCATGTCTAAGGAGTGATTATTTCTCCAACTGACCTTTGACTCTGAATCTATTTTCTCTGTCAGTGGTATCATAATTCAGCTGCTAGGAATTTGCTCTATTAATTACTTGCTCCAAAAGTAGTTAAAGACTAAAATTCATGTCCAAATCATGTCTATGGCTTGCATCTTACTCACCTTTATTTACTGACAATATCAAATTTCAAATCCACCCAAATGCACCTAAATCTCTAAATCATTTCTTAGCTAAACTTCATTTCCTGTGCCTCCCTATTAAATTCATCACCCAAAATTAATATACTGTAACAAGTTCTCAGTGTCTTTATCTATAGTGTCATATTGGCAACTGTAGCCTGGAAGGTGCCTTCTATGATGTGATTCCAGTACATCTCCTCATCCTGACTTTAAGGTTGAGTCTTAACCTTCATCAGGAGCATTTTATAATTATATTCCAACATAGCTCAACCCCTAGAGACACCGTGCACAACCCTGTGCTGCAGTGGACCTGGTCTTTCCTGTCTCAGACACAGGTGGCCCTTCTTCCTGTTACCTTCTTGTAATTGTTTAATTGCTGCCATTGTGAAGATGTTCAACATTATAGTCATTGAGCAGTACCACCTCCCGAATATAATCTTTCTGTTGCCCTTCCCTTTTATAGTTACTCTTATCTAGTCTTCCCATCCTCCCACTGTCGGTTCCCATCAGGGCTTTGGGGATGGTATGCATTTATCAAGCATGTATTTCCTGTCTTGAACTGCGAAAGGCAAAAGCTACACAGAATTGAATCTTCTTAATTCCAAAAAACTGCCTTTGCTTTGGTGTAGAAGAAATGCATCATTCACATTGTTGCACCCAAATGCATGAAACCACAGGACCCAATGCTGAAAGAGGAGGCGCTAGGCGTTGGGACAGAGAATTTGAGGGTTTCAAGCCAGGTCAGACTGGGTTTCAAACCTCTGCTTCGTCAGGAAATATCAGGATTGCCTCTAGTTGATTCCTACTCAGCCTCTCAAAGTGAAGCAGCAGGTTCTCCATCTTGCGGGAACTGGACTCCCTGTCCATTCTGGCAGAAGGAGAAACCTAGCCACGACAGTCTCCACGCACCTTTCCAAACACATGAAGTGACATTTGCATGAGTAGGCAATTACTGCACCTTTGATTTCTGGTTAATGATAGAGGTGTGCAAAGTATTCAAAGGCAAGTTTGCAATGAGGTCAGTCCCCCAGCTGCTCAGGGTAGCCTCTATTTCAATGTTTGAAGTTCCAAAGGTCAATTTCCCTCACAAGCTAAGAGAAAAATCAATAGAAAATGTAAAGGAAAGCAGCACTAGTCGTGTGTGTTAAACAATTTGATGTATCTTTTGCCTTTTTAAATATCATGTGAAGCAATTCTCAAGTTTAGTTTAACCATGGGCACTGCAATTATACAGATCAACCTTAAAAATTAACATGCGTTACCTATTATAATGTCTCCATTTTCAAGGGACCTGCATCGGGAGTAATGTGTGTGTTAAGAGGACTTCTTCCTCTTCTCTTAAGTCTTACTTTATCTTTTCCAGATTGTATAAAGAATAAAAGGTAGTGAGCATTAAGTCAAAATGCATGTTCCTAGAATTCTAATACTAATACTGTGAGAATCTTGTTGCCTGTTCCTGTCAGCAATAGTCAAGTGTGAGTGTTGGCTTGAATTTCACCAGTATACTTCCATGAACTCTGCCATGCCTGGGATTGGGCATGAAATACATCTGTGCTCAAGGCCATCTCTCTCATAGAGCAAACTCCCTGAGTTGGTGTCCAGGAAATTGACTGAATCAAACAATTACAGGATGTTTCACATACTTCACCTCCCACATAGGACTAACTATTGATCACCACCTTAAAGTTCTCATCACTAAACTGACATTCTGATACCAAGACATTGGTTTCTGCATGGACTGTAATTATCCCATTTGACAAAACTACAAAAGTGCGAGTATCCATTAGATACCATATGCTTTCCAGTCTCTTTTGTTTTGATCAAATTTATCTACACAGAATTTTGTGTAGTCAGACTCTCACCATAGAACAGTTTCAGTGACCTTTCCTCACTTCTTTTTCTCTTTCTTTCTTTCTTTCTTTCTTTCTTCTTTCTTTCTTTCTTTCTTTTCTTTCTTTCTTTCTTTCTTTCTTTCTTTCTTTCTTTCTTTCTTTCTTTCTTTCTTTCTTTCTTTCTTTCTTTCTTTCTTTCTTTCTTTCTTTCTTTCTTTCTTTTCTTTCTTTCTTTCTTTCTTTCTTTCTTTCTTCTTTCTTTCTTTCTCTCTCTCTCTCTCTCTCCCCTCCCTCCCTCCCTCCCTCCCTCCCTTTCCTTCCTTTCCTTTTCTTTCTCTTTCTTTTTCTTTTTTATTTATTTTTTTTGAAACTCAAGTTTTTTTTTAAGTTTTTTTAAGGACTTCCATAATAGAGTACCATGCCTGGGTAACTTAAACAAGAACATATTTTTTTCATCAGAGTACAGAGATCTGGAGTTTGAAATCAAGGTGCTAACAGTACTGGCTGACTTCTCCTGATGCCTTTTGCATTGCTAGGAGCACCGTATTGTGGTTCTTCATGTGGCCTTGCCTCTGTAAGTGTCTGTACCCTTATCTCTTTCTGGTCAGAACACTGTTTTTACCAGATCGTGGTCTGTCTTAAGAACTTCATCCTTAACTTAGTTACTGCTTTAAAGGCTTGCCTTCAGTTACAGTCAGTCTGAGGGAGTGAGCCCTGAGCGTGTCCTGTGAATTCAGCACTTCAAAGACATTTTGATGGGAACACAATTCAGCTCGTAATATTTTTTCTTTCTTTAACTTGTTTCATTCCTAGGATTCATCTTCACTGCTCTAAATTGAACTAGACAATATTCACAAGGTGGTAAGATGGCTAATTGTGGGCTTTCTGAAAAAAATGTTTTTTAAATCTCTAGAGTCTGCTGTGTAGGGTGCTTGCCTTGCATGTGGACCACCGAGTTGCAACCCTCAGCATCACATGTGCTCCCTTAATCCCTTCAGGAGTAATCCCTGAGCTCAGAGTCAGGAGTAAACCCATAAGTGTTGGGTGTGGCCTCGAAACCAAACCCAACCCAAATATTTCCATAATGGATTTTTGTGTCATTCCACATGGCAGCTTAACCCAGAGAATTCCAGTCATGTTGCTGCTTAGGTCTGCCCCTTCCATCCCTATGGAGTCTATTGGTCCTCCCAATTATATTAAGTCCTACCTAAAAGTCATAATCCAAAGCTAGCTTTGCTCTTTATCGATACTCCAAGTACATATTCAAAATATAGAACAAGCAGTGTGGAAACTCTACCAGACTATAACTCAGATCTCACCCACATCCTTCAACATCTTGACAGAAAGTATATTGTCAAAGGAAGCCAGCACTTCCCCTAACACTCTAAAAATGTTCTGAGAAAGAAAGTTGGTGTGTAGTTGAGTATCTTTGGAAAGCTGTAGCACCACGCAAACTATGGGACGTGATCATCCACTCCAGTGCCTTTGCAGGGGAGTGGGCGCCCCTCTGCCTTCATAGCTCCTGCTCAGTTTGGTTCCCTCCCCTGGTACCTGCATAACTCCCTCCAATCCCCTTTAGTGCGATGTTCCTTACTATAGTTTATCAGGAGTTGCATTTGCTTGTTTTCCCACTTGATTCTAAGTCCTGAAGCAAAGGCCTGTATCTGCCGAAACTGTGCTTTTTCTCCGTGGAAACTCCCTCAGAGCTCCTTCTGCCTGATTTTCATTCTGGAGGTAGCAAACATCCTGTCCTCTCTCTAGCCCCCTCTCCAGACAGCTCCCAGCATGCATCTGTCAGCACTGGCTGCCCAGGTACACTTCAGTGCTCTTACAACTTCCCACAGTGTGTGAGACAATCACTGGCTTTGGTGTTTGTTTTCACCTCCTTGCTTATCTCTGCGCACTTTAGAGAAGATTAAATCACAGAAAAAAATTAAATCACAAAAATGCCTGGCTGTTTTCAATGATCTTTGTAGAGAAAACCTTCTTAAAACTGCCTGGGCATCCCTGCTGGCGTGTGGACACGGAGCTGCAGGCACCGGGAAGAGATTTGGGAAAAGCACTTCTCTAGTGTGAGGCTGCTGAAATAAAGGCCTTCAGATTTCCCTGTCCAGATTGTCACTGTCACAGGAGAGCAATTAATTGGCACCTAAGCTTTGAATGAAAAAATTAATTTGAGGAACTGCAATAACCACCTTCCCCAGGAAATCTGTACAGGTATGTAAGCTCTGAGGAACAGTTAGAAGGATGCTCAAGTGCAGTAGCAGGCATTTGTCTGCGATGGAACGCTTGATTAATTGCTACGAATCCAAAGCATGTCATTATCAGAGATACCTAATCGATTCTTTTGAATGTAACTGGGCCATTACATGCTTGCCTGCCTTGCTTACTTTGAATGCAATCAAGTTCAATAGCAAATACAAGGGGGAGAAGATGTAGACCTCTAATTGGCTTTTTCAGGGTTCATTTTCCATGCCATTCCCTAGTTTGCAGTTGTGGGATTGGGAAGAAGGATTCTTCTGGGTGTAGTAACAGCCCTACCTGTCTAGTGCTTAAGAAGCATCATTACATTTATAGAAGCAAAGGTTTCTGTCCAGCATGCACCCTGGTTTGATGGAACTCTTTTCGTCTTCGTTGTTCTCTGTGTGGATATGTATGTATGTGTGTGTGCATGTGTGTGTGTGTAATTATTACTACATCTCTGACTCTACATTCTAAAATTTCCCCTTCACTTTTCTATAATTTTATACAAATATTATCTTATAAAAATTCATTAATATCGTGGGCCAGAGCAATAAAACATCAGGTACGGCACTTGCCTGGCATGTGGCTGACCTGAGTTGGATTTCTGGCATCCGTATTGTCCCCCAAGAATAATTCCTGAGCACAGAACCTGAAGTACCCCTGATCATCACTGGATGTGACCCAAAAAGCATTATATATAATCATTATAATATATCTATATACTATATTATATAGTATGTATATGTATATTTATAGAGATATATATATACATATATATCATTATCTTATTAATGTTTCACTCATGGCTACTACTTTACATGTTTTTTCTTTTATATTTATAATCTAGAAATTTCACCCTTTTTATAATGAAGTCCAGATGGAGTTAATGCAATGACTGTATTGAACTAATTAGTTATTAATTTCTAGAGAGCACAGTTAACTACATTTAAGTGAAGGAAACGAACTTGTGTGTTATTATTGACTGGCTTTCTAAATTTTCTTTGAAATATATTTGCTTCAGAGTTAAGTTTCTATTTGCTTCAGAGTTAACTCTAAGTCTATAAAATAAATACTCTGCTACCATATGAAATTCTTAAGATCCAGAAAACTAACATCTATTTCCAGAGCACAGCTGCTTCATTGTACCTTTTTGGGAAAATCTTAAGGCCTTATTCCTGAACCCCACCATAGAGATTTTACTTAAGCAGTTTGGGAATGGACAGGAATAGCATTTTTAATAGCAATCCAAAGTGACTTAGATGCCTCCTGGCCTCTAGCGAATTTTGATAAGCAAGAGAGAATGTCAGAGAAGAGAGATTAGACATACAGATCTCAGAGTATCTACAATTGTTCCTTCATACATAAGCGGTTGTGAGGTAGTTTCATGGTAGATATTGGTGGGAGCATGCACTATTAGAATTTGCAGGTGAAGCACTTGAATTTATTCCTTTTGTTCTGTCAATAAGCCAAAGTAAGGGAAGGCTGGTTGTGTGGACAAGAGCTGTCTTCTACCAGCATGTACATTGGCACTGCCTGTATGGCAGATGCGCTGGGTGCTCCTCTCTGGCCCTTTTCCTTTCGGAGCGTCTGGAGGCTAAGGGTAGTTCTTGACACAGGGAAAATATCTGAAAACTTGTTTCCCCTGTAGTAGAAAGGGGAGTTGTCACCAGCTCAAGTGGTTGCCACGAGCATTAAATGAGAAGATGCTAGAAGATGCTAGAAGCCAACTTGAGAGAACATTCAGACCCTGGAGTATATAGTACTGTAAATTTTAGTATAATAAATGAGGTGCTCTAATTTTAGGGAGCTGACAGTTTGACCCTAATTTTGCATCTTCAATCGCCCCATCCCAGACCTTTACATTACAATTTTTAGAAGTACAGAACCCTCATCTTCCTTCTTTCTGAATGCTCCAAAACTGGGCAGTCTATAGTAAACAGCTTTTAAAGCAAAGTAACAGCATGAAATTTCACAAATACCATTAGTCATGAGCAAATATGTACTTTAAAATTTTCATTAATATCCACAAGTTATTCATAATTAAATTTGAGTTATCCATTAATAATTAAGTTAATTAGGCCTGGCCAAGTCCAACATAGCTCCTAGGGTTAGCAGACACGTGCAGGGAGGCCACGCTGGCCGGACTTGATGTGAGAATTTGGGCTCCTCCCCATTCCTCTACCTCTACGTTGGAGGGTGTGGCTGCGAGCCACATCCAGCAGAGCGGACAAGAGACAGGCCAGACCCACAGCTGCACTGGCCACATGACAGACTTACACAATAATGAAGGTTAGGACCAGGTCTCTCTCAGGATCCCTCACATTTATACCTTTAATGATCATTGTTATTGCAACAAACGGGAGGTTAATGGGGAATGGGAAATTATAACGCCACCACGAGAACTCATTATTGAATATACACATAGAGGCTTACATCATAAACCGTTAATATCTGTAGGGAAAGCCACAAAGTGTAAGAGAAGAGAGAAATACAGAGACAGAAACAGAGATCATTGTATCACTGTCTTTCCCATTGTTCATCGATTTGCTCGAGTGGGCACTAGTAACATCTCCATGAGTCCTGTCACAAACAAGTGTAACTCAAGGGCATCTGCTTGCTCCAGGGACAGGAGGAGCCCGAAACCAAGAGAGAAAGAAAAGGTGCCTGCTCTAGGGGGCAGGCTGGGGTGGGGTGGGAGGGAGTGTTTGGACATTGGTGGTGGGAATGGGGCACTGGTGGAGGGATGAGTGCTGGAACCTGTATGACAGAGACCCAAATATGAACATCTTTGTAATTGTATAGCTCATGGTGGTATAATAAAAATTAAAAAATAATTAGTTAATTAATAATTAAGTTATTAATAATTAAGTCTGATACCATGTTCTAGCACCAGTCCCATTCCAGGGTCAACCTCCCTCCACTATATTCCGGGGTTCCTTTGCCTTGCAAGCATTAACGTCTACACCAGTGATAGTCTCCAATCTCTCATCACAGAGAGGCTCATCATCAGTGGGTCCACGTGAGCCAACAGGGTCTCTGAACAGAAGAGCCATTTCTGACAGTTACAGCCAAGACATGAACTTCTGCAGTCCTCACCTCCCATTTAGAATTTAAATTTAATAAAGTCACATGTAACTCTGCCATGAACAATTTTAAGGCCTACTGAAACCTATAGTGCAAATGGAAGGTATATACCTTTATATAAATATAAAGGTATCCAGAAACTCAGATTGTGCAGGAAAATGAGGAGACATTGTCTCATTTATGTATTTGTAAAGTTCCCTGGAGGTCAGATGACCTAGCAGACGTGCTTGTAGCTCTGAATTTAAAAAGTAAAACAAACACAATAATATCTTTTCCTAGGGAATTAATGCAATTAATTAGAGAATCCAATATATAACAAAAAATTACAAAATAAGCAACATGTATTGAAATCTTATTTGGTCATAGCTTTTGGCAAATTATAAAATGAGCTGTAACTCAAAACGGCTGAAGTGCAAAAAATCTAGAATTGTACTTGGAACAAAAAATAAAAAGCAAGAACTTGTGTAACTAACAATGATTCACAAAGAATTAAGGTCTAGGAAACAGAAAAGAGAAAGAAAATAATAAAAGGTCCGTTCAGGCCTAGAAATAGTAAAGAGAAAAGGAAACAGCCGGTGAGAATGATAGAAAACTGAAGAGTGAGGCCCTGCAGCCTCCTTTTCCTGCTGTTAGATGGGCAGAGAGAAGACTGGTCTCACACCCAAATGCCAC
Source organism: Cryptotis parvus (assembly GCA_021461705.1). Taxonomy (NCBI): domain Eukaryota; kingdom Metazoa; phylum Chordata; class Mammalia; order Eulipotyphla; family Soricidae; genus Cryptotis; species Cryptotis parvus. The sequence continues at coordinate 109,562 of JAJIBD010026906.1, forward strand.
CACCACATCGGAGGAGTGAAACAACAGGAAACGGAGCAAAGAGTATCTGGTGTAAGATGACAGGTTTTCATTTAGTGTCCACTCAGGTGATGGCTGATATACAGAGCACATGTCGCAACTCATCACCACCTGTCTTACAAATATGGGCCTTGAAATTTTCCATCAAAAGAAAGGAAAGAAAGAAAACTCAGGGCAGCATGGTGAAATCCTATTTCATAAGAAGAGCTAAGATCAAGGTCATTTTTTTCAAGGAAAAAAATATCCACGAAGTGGTTATTGATTGATGCCCCAGACAGCTGCTGCAAGAACGCCATCAAACCTAGACTAGTTGCGAATCCAACATCATAAAACAAAACAGGAGTCAAACATCCCTTTCCTCCTTTTATTACTTGTTGTTGCTGCTGCTTTATTTTATGTTTTTTGACAACTGTTGCTGAGTTTCAAAATCAGAACTCACAGAAAACCAAAATTTGTTCTTCCTCAAAAGTCACATTTCACCCGTGCCTTTGACCATTTGCTGAGGAGAGGCTTTTTCTGTTACCTCATTGGCCTCAATTTTTCTCCCTAGATGATTCTCTGTCTACCTGCCTGAGCTTGTAGAGATGACTTCAAAATCTTTTGCCAAGTCATAAAACAGTCCACACACAATATCTTTGTGTCCTTTTCTTATAATGAAAACTCTCTGCACTTACGAGTAGGCCTAAGTGGACAGTGCATGCATAATGCTAAGTCTGTTGTCTTATGTGATATGGATTCAGGCAAGTATAGTTATGAAAAATGGGCCATGAGCATGCATAGATCCCTCCAATATCCACAACTGCAAGCGAGTATTATATGCCCTTAGAGGTGGAGGCATTCCTACCTGAACGTTTCCACCACTCATTCATTCTTCTAGACGTCCTTGTCCCTCTCCATATCCTGCCCTGCTTTGCTTTCCCTCCCTTTTTGACTCACTCCCGAAGTGGAGTCCCACTTCCTATGGAGCTCCCTAGGACTGACAGCACTCACTGGAAGTGTCTAACCATTGCTCTAACTCTGCAGCTGCACCATTCCCTTTACTGCTTCTTTGGTCAGTGGTAGAGTCCAGCTCAAAATAGACAGTTGCACTGGATAGAATTGTTTTAGAGATTGTTGCTACTCTTGAGACCATTAAGGAATCTGGTCATGTTTCCTCTTAGGAACCAATTCCTTTTCCCGATCAGACAGGATAAAGATAAGGTCTTGGGAATGAAAGCACAACAGGTGCTTATCTTGCACATGGTTGACCTGGGCTCAATCTCCAGTATCCCATATGGTCCCTGAGCTCACTAGGAGTGATCCCTGAGTGCAGAGTGAGGAGTAATCCCTGAGCACTGTGGGGTGTGGTCCCCAAACAAACAAAAACAAAGATAAAGGGCCTAATGGTGCAAAGTACATAACTTACTATGGGTCTTTTGTTTGAGTGCCTGATGATTTGAAACTACATGATAAAGCCATAGTTATCAAAACAGCTTGGTATTGAAATGAGCACAGACTCTGACCAATAAATTAGAATAGAAAATCCAGAGTCAAGCTCCCACATATCCACTTGTATCAGTTGTCTTCCCTTTGTTCATGGATTTGCTGAGCAGGCGCCAGTAACATCTCCATTTGTCCCTGTTTGCGTGCTGGTATATATGGTCAATTAATATTTGACAAAGGTACTGAGAGCATAAAATGAGGGTGAAGACATTCTCTTCAACAAATGTTCTTGGCAAAACTGGATAACCACCTATAAGGTATTAAAACTGCCACAAAAAGTCAATTCAAAGTGGATTGTCCATATAGGTGTAAATTGCATGATTTAGTCTTTTTTTAATAGCTGAGTAGTATTCTATTGTGTATATTAGTACAGTTTATTTATCCAGTCATCAGTTCTTGGACATTTGGGCTGTTTCTAGATTTTGGGTAAGTGAATAGTGCTGCAGAGACATAGAAGTGGGTACTTCTTACAGCATATCCATGAGTAAGATCATGGCACATTTGTCTTTTTCTTTTTTTACCTGGCTAGATACCCTCAAGTTCTATCCATTTTGTCATAAATAGGACTTCGTTCTTCATGACTATATAATATTCTATATATGGCTGCGCTACTTTTCTCAATACATTAAGGAAACTTACATTGTTTTCACTCCTTGATGAGTGATTGTCATTCCCTCATTAGCAAAATGTTGTGGCATTGTTTGTTGGAGAGAAGAATTACAGAAATACACAGTGAACCAGTGTCTGACAAATCTCTTAATTGAAAGAGAAGGTTGGGAGATGGGTGGCAGAAAGGGCACCCTGGAGGCTTATTCCTTGTCACGTGGACAGGTGCATTCCCGATGCAGGCAGACTGACAACGCTTCAGGTTGGAAGCCTTTGCTCCTAAAAGTCGAGCACAATGTTGAAAATAAATTGCATTTGAGTCTCTCATTTTAAAATGTGCTACTTGGTTAAAGAAAATGAGGATTGTCAATCTTGGGGATAAACCAAAGTGACTTACAAAGGTGTGTATGTAATCAAAAGACATTTAAAGTAATGAAAGAGCATCTTGGGATTTATGAATCTTTAAAAACAATCTAATCTATTCATTGTCTAAAAGCAGTATCAAAACAGACTTTTCTTCAGAAGAAAAGAATATACAAAAAATAACTTGTATACAAGAAATAACTTATATACAAGGGAATAACTAGTACAAAGAATATACAAGAAATAACTGACTTAAGAAACTTTTATAATGGCCTCAGGAAACTATGATTTAAAAAAAAAAATATATATATATATATAAAAGTATCACTGACGGCATTTCCTGTCCCTAGATCATTCTGGCCTGATGGTTTCCTTTTATCTCCTCTGAGCTCTTCAGGATGACATTCATGTTTACTCTTGACCGTTAAGGACCCTCTGCGTGTTGTGCACTAATACTGACTTCAAGTCTTCTCTTTTCTACTGGAAGAAAACAAAACCAAACCTCAACTCTACCCTTTAAGTTTTCTCTTAGGGTATGATAAAAAAATAAAATCGAGAGAAGAAAAACGAGTGGATGCCTTAATTTCACATAGATCCCTTGATATAAATCATGCAACTAGAAAGTAAGATAGAACTTTTCAATAAACTAGGTGTTGTAGAAAAAGGACTAGGGAACTTTGTTTTTAAATCTCAGTCTTTGATCTGAAAAATATTCTAGGTTGCAGTCTGACATTGAACTAACTTGATGATGTTGACTTGAAAATGTTGACCTTATTATATAACACTGTAACTCATTCACACAGAAAATAGTAATTGAGAAAAAAAATTCTATAACTAAAATGTAAGAGATGTAACCGGTCCGGGGGCAGGAGGAAATGGTGACTTGAACTGAACATACCCATGTACATATAGGTTACTTTCTCTGTAAGTAGACTCGCATGGATTATTATTATTGGTGGTGGTGGTGTTGACACAAAAATGGAGTTATAATTTGCTTACTGTTGTGGTTGTGCTGGAACATCAAATTTGTTTTCCTGTGCTATGGGGAGACTCCTCCTCTATAAGTGAAAAATATGATAGGTAGAGTAGGGGTGTGTGTGTGTGTGTGTGTGTGTGTGTGTGTGTGTGTGTGTTTTATAGACATACTCATATGAGTATGTTGGTTAGAGAAAGCAGAGTAAGATTATAACCCATGTCACTGGAAGGAAATTTTTTTTAAGGTTTTAGCTGACTGCAGTGTGGAATTATGGTTTCCTAAAACTACTCATAATCTTCTGCTAGTAGACAGCTGTATAATAAAATCTTTGATCCCTTTGGAACAAATTCACCTGAGGAAAAGGTTCTATAACACATACACAGGATGAATACTTAATGGACAAGAGAATATAGAATGGTTACCTCCATTCCAATCTCAAGGTTCCTTGGCATTTCCTTTAACTCAAGTCCATTGAGGGGCGGACATTTTTGGAGATATCTGTCCACCAGCCTAAAGTCTGATAGTTCTCATTTCACATTCAAGTTGTTTTTTCCCTAAATCCCCCTCGTTTCTCAAATCTGAAGTTTCTTAGGATAAATGAGCCCGAAGGATGTATAAGCCCCATCAATGCCTCTCTGTGACATTGATGTGAAAGTCTCTTGAGCCTGCCTTCTCTTTCCAGGCTCAGAGCTGTTCTCTTGACGAGCAGCGATGTCTGCAGGCAGGAAGAGCTCTGCAACACTGAAACTATTTGCTGCAGCAGAGATCTCTCAGAACAGCCTGGTGCTAGAGGGAAATTGAGGGTAATGTAGCCCTGTGTCAATCTGAATAATGTGTGGCACTGACAGAAACACCAGGTAATCAAATATTTGGGAAAACCGAAGAAATATAATGCATTTGTGTGGAATTCTGCTATGGCCATAATTTTCCTCCACCTTCTAGGTTTAAATGGGAATTCTCTCTCTACAGACCACTTCCTGGTCCTTCTCTAGCATGATAGAAAAATTATTGCAATGACCTTTAAGAATGTAAGAATGCATTTTTTGCAAGAAGGAAAGTTGATGACAGATATAATAAAACATCATGTATCTGCAACAACACAAAAGAGAATAATTTTAAAGAAAACATCAAAAAGTTGCTTCACTTGGTGAGGTGATATTTCGTTGTTATTTTTATTTTCATATCCCTAATGACAATGAGAAAGTAGTTTTTCTATACCTGTTGGCCATCTGTATGTCCTGAGGGAAGTTTTTTCTCCCTATTTTTTGGATGGGCTGATTTATTTCTATTGTTGTTAAGTCTTCTAAATACTTTTTTGATATTGTATTAACTCTTTATCCAATTTGTGATAATCAAATATTTCTCCCAGACAATAAGATATCATTTTATTCTAGTCATCATTTTATTTCCAGTGAAGAATCTTCTTAATTAATCCAGCCTCACTTGCTTATTTTTTTTATTTATTTATTCCACCTTTTCTCCTTTTTTTTTTTTTTTTTTTTGAAGGATGCTCATGTGGAGTCCTGGCTCCACAGGGTTCAGATGCACCCCTCCACCGAACCCATCTCCCATCACCAGCGTCCTGTCTCCCTCCCCCTCCCGAATCCCAATCACCGGCCGGGCTCTATATGTCATCTCCGCTTCCTCTGTATCTATATCTCCCTCTCAGCAAACCCTCCTGCTGTTCGCGGAATGCAGTGTACCAAAAAACATCATTGTTTCACCACCCTAGTGGCCAGCCCAGCGGCTAGTGGCGGCGCGACCCTAGGCTCAAACCAGCTTTGCTGGTCCTCTGAAGTCGTAGGACATTTTCCCAGCGTCTGGACAATGAAAATGGTGGCTAAGCGTGGTGGGCGAGTTCCCACATCCGGCTGCTTCAGGACCCTCCGGAGGCGGCGGGCCTCCCAAAGCCCATCTGCCTCCTCGGGGGTTCCATAATCGGCTGAGGCCGGCGCAGGCCGGCTCCCGCCTCCCGAGCCGTCTGCAAAGACTCTGGATGCCGGGCCCGTCAAGCGGCTCCTGGGCGGGAAACCGGGCTGAGTCACGATGGAGGGGAAGGAGTGACCCGGCGCCTCCGTCTGACCCGCCTCTTGGAGCCGCCTACTTGGGGCTCGAACCGGCTTTGCTGGTCCTCTGGTAGTGGGACATTCTCCCAGCGTCTGGACAGTGAAAATGGTAGCTAGCGTGGTGGGCGAGTCCCATCGGCTGCTTCGGGACCCTCCGGAGGCGGCGGGCCCCTCCCCAAAGCCCATCTGCCCTCCTCGGGGTTCCATAGTCAGCTGAGGCCGGCGCGGCCGCGGCTCCCGCCTCCGAGCCGTCTGCAAGACTCTGGATGCGGGCCCGTCAGCGGCTCCTGGGCGGGAACCGGGCTGAGTCCGCGATGGAGGGGAAGGGGTGACCGCACCTCTGTCTGAGCGACTTCCCAGTGCTTTCCGCCTCTTGGAGCCGCCTACTTGGGCTCGAACCCGGCTTTGCTGGTCCTCTGGTCGTGGGACATTCTCCCCAGCGTCTGGACAGTGAAAATGGTGGCTGGCGTGGTGGGCCGAGTCCCATCCGGCTGCTTCAGGGACCCTCCGGAGGCGGCGGGCCCCTCCCAAAGCCCATCTGCCCTCCTCGGGGGTTCCATAGTCAGCTGAGGCCAGCGCGAGCCACGGCTCCGCCTCCCGAGCCGTCTGCAAGACTCTGGATGCCGGCCCGTCAGCGGCTCCTGGGCGGGGGGAAACGGGCTGAATCACGATGGAGGGGGAAGGGGGGTGACCGGCGCCTCCGTCTGGCGACTTCCCAGTGCCTCCCGCCTCCTGGAGCCGCCCCTTGGCCTCCGAGCCGGCTTTGCTGGTCCTCTGGTGCGTGGGACATTCTCCCAGCGTCTGGACAGTGAAAATGGTGACTAGCGTGGTGGGCGAGTCCCCATCCGGCCGCCTCCGGGACCCTCCGGAGGTACGGGCCCTCCCAAAGCCCATCTGCCCTCCTCGGGGTTCCATAGTCAGCTGAGGCCGAGCGCGAGCCGCTCCCGCCTCCCGAGCCGTCCGCCATAGGACTCTGGATGCGGGCCGTCAAAGCTCCTGGGCGGGGAAACCGGGCTGAGTCGCGATGGAGGGGGAAGGGGGTGACCCGCGCCCACCGTCTGGCGACTTCCCAGTGCTTCCGCCTCTTGGAGCTGCCTACTTGGGCTCGAACCGGCTTTGCTGGTCACTCTGGTCATGGGACATTCTCCCAGCGTCTGGACAGTGAAAATGGTAGCTAAGCGTGGTGGGCCGAGTCCCATCCGGCTGCTTTTTGGGACCCTCCGCGGAGGCGGGGCCCCTCCCAAAGCCCATCTGCCCTCCTCGGGGTTCCATAGTCAGCTAAGGCCAGGCGCGAGCCGAGCTCCCGCCTCCGAGCCGTCCTGCAAGACTCTGGATGCGGGTCGTTAGCGCTCCTGGGCGGGAAACCGGGCTGACTAGTCACGATGGAGGGGAGAAGGGGTGACCGCACCTCCGTCTAGCGACTTCCAGTGCTTCCGCCTCTTGGAGCCGCCTACTTGGGGCTCGAACCGGCTTTGCTGGTCACTCTGGTCGTGGGACATTCTCCCAGCGTCTGGACAATGAAGTAATGGTGGCTAGCGTAGTGGGCACGAGTCCCATCCGGCTTCAGCAGTGATTTCTAATGTGACATTATAGTTCCTAATTCCCATCAACCTCCCCAGTTTATTACAACTACACTGATCATTATGTTGTACAGATGAAAGAAGATCCTGGGAAGGACCTGTCCCAGCGTACTTCATTATCCAAGACTCTTGCGTGGCTGCACACTGTTCTTCCTATGTCAGACCATCCACCATCCAGGGCCCACAGGTCAGAGCCCTGGAGTGTAGACATAAAGCTATCTCCTGTC